>MU267815.1:0-38729 GCA_021014935.1 Hygrophoropsis aurantiaca
ATGCAACAGCAGCTCAATCTGATCCCACCCATGCAACAGCAGCTCAATCAGATGCAACAGCAGCTCAATCTGCTTCCTCAGATGCAACAGCAACTTGCTGCCATACAGGCACTTGGCGGGTGAGTCCACATCCTCCAATGTTCTAAAGTTTGATAACTTATGCATACCCAAGTCATTTTCCTGACTCCTACTGGGCAAATACAGGCATCTCCTATGAGGCAAGCCTGCATTGGCCACCGCTGGCGCCAGGTCAAGTACAGCCTCACAACCTGCCACGCACACCAGCTGTGATGAGGGAGGCAACAGGTGTGTATTGTCCTCATTATTATTTGCTATATGTTAATTTTGCTCTTTACTAGCTGCAATGTGTGATCTTATACGGACTGCGTTCCAGCTTCCACCATATCCTGGTCCCAATGCCACTGTGGTGCAGAAGCAGGACCACATTCTTAGGTCAATTGGTTGCCACCAGTTCGCAACAGCACTGCCGTGAATGTGATAGGTATGTTCATCTTTTCCTCATCAATTTATTGGATTATCACCTGTTGTTCTCCCCCAGAAGAACCATCACCCCCCACCCCGTACCATATTTTGCTATAATACTTTTTCATCTTGTAATTAAACTGTAGCAATTGTCTTGAAGCTGTATTGAAGCTGTAATTACACCATCAATTTTGAGAACGGCTGTGATTTTCTTTCTGAATTCCCACCATCATTTCGCGTCGCTCGTTATCGTTTTGCTACTAACAATATCGTACATTGGTGTCCTATCGCAAGGCCAGGTACTTGACCACTCATTGCCATGCACCGACGAAAGTCGAGTAAAGAAGAAGCGGAAGAGGAACAGCAGGATGTGGTGCCAGTCACGGTGCCAGCTGCACGCAATCGCCACCACTCGACGCCTGTGCCGCCGACGCCTGTGCCGCCTCCGCTGACATCTAACACACGCCCACCTGCACTGAGCTCGCCGCCGACGTCGCCGTACCGCGTGTCGTTCCCAACCCACGGGCGAGTGCGGTCGATTTCATCTGGGCCATTCATCCCGTCTCCACTCGCCTCGTCCTTTCCCTCAATTCCAGTCCCACAGCCAGAACCTGGACAAGGCCGGCGACACACACGCCTGCACTCTCGCAACCTCTCCATATTCTTCCCCCGCCCACACGCGACCATTGCAGAAGACGATGCACGTCCGCCCGACCTCGAGGCACCCGCACCCGCTCCGGCTCCCGTGTTGATGCCGTCTGCACAGTCAGAGCCTGCGCTGCAGCAGGGCCGCGACCTGTCGCCCCACTTTACCTTTGGCCGCACTCCCTCTGCGTCGTCCTCTGCGCCAACGCTCGCCCCCCGCAAAGGTCACCACCACAAACACAGTCTCTCCCACAACTTCTTTTCCTTCCTCGAGCCTGGTCAGACCGCGCAGACACTTACACTGGCCGTCCCTGCAAAGGAAGACCTGCACACCACGCCCACACCGACGCCCATCTCGCCGTGGAGCCCCGTCTCCACACTCAGCGACCCGCGTGCACGTTCAAAATCAAAGAGCCCAAGTCCCCAGCCCCCGCTCATCGCCCTCTCGCGCACGTCCTCGCCTGTCCCTCCTCCAACCCCCGCACCAACGCACCCCGGGGTCCTGCTGGCTGCGTCCCTCGCCCAGTTCGCGCTCGGTGCCCTGCTCTGGGTCCGCGGACAGCAGATCGGCTCGCTGTCGTGTACGGGCCTTGGCTACTGGGTCGTGTTCGACGCGTTGGGCGTTGGTATCAGGTGGAAGGAGCGCGTTGGGTATGGAGTCAATAAGATGGGCTATGCGTCAGTCTCTTTTCCTCGTAGTGTCCCATCCCAGCTGACGCGGTGTCTCCCAATGCACGCCCAACTCACTCACTAACCAGCCACCTCCGCACCCAAACCGTTTTCCTCTTCGCCCAGTCCGTCTACCTCGTATTCGCAAGCGTATACGTATGCAAAGAGACCCTCGAACATGTCCTCCTCTCCGCGGGCCACGGCCACGGGGGCGACGGCGATGCGCATCACCACCACCACGGGGACGAGGGAGGTGTGGTTGTTGGGTGCGTGTGTCTACTGTTTATTGTGTACCGTCTCTGCGTGCACGGTCTATCTATCCGTGCGCCTCTGTCTATCCGTGCACCTGTCTATCTGTGCAATCCCTATCTATTATAACTAAATCCCGCTGACACACTTCATCCTTACCACATCACATCCCACAGGGTCACATTCCCGGCGTACCTCCTCCTGCTCACGGCGCTCTCCCTCCTCGGCACGTCCCTTGCGTTTGGACACCATGAGACGCTTGTTGACGGTGAGTGTGCGGCTCTGGTTCTTGTTTTTAATGTTTTGGGTGGTAGGAGTGTTTTGGTGGTTTTGTTTGCGTGTTTCTGTGACTATATGCGTGACATGCCTGGACTATGCGAGATATGCCTGGACTATATGCGCTCCATGCCTGGACTATACACGAGACGCGTCCGTGGCCCGCTGCTTCCCGTCCTCGCTCTTCCTGCATACCAACTTACACTCACACTCACACTCGCCAACAGTAACGAACAAACACATCCCCGCCCCGCTCGCCCTGCTCCGCTCCCTCCTCGGGCTCTTCCGCCGCACCGCGCCACCTCCCTACTCACACAGCGCGACATCGAGCTCGGCCTTGACGCGCACGCTGAGCAACCCATACGCCCTCCCGCCGCTCGCCTTCTGCGCGTGCATACTCGGCGCTGGTGCGTTTCTGGATGTGTGAGTCTTTTGCTCTTTGGTCACGCGTTGATTTTTTGCGATACTGCCTTTTGCCTTTGATACCGCCTCTTGCCTTTGATGCTGCTGCAACCTATTACCTTTGATTGCGGATTGCCTTTCACTTTGGCTTGCTAATTTATGTGGTTTCCTGCGGCGCGTATCACTCGTGTGTGTACTTGCACGCATATACCCTCTCGCTGTATGCATCTCGCACCATTTCTTGTCACTCTCCATCACACACCACTCGTCCCTTGCTCGTTTTACTCCCCCAATGCTCATTTCACTCCCCCCAAATGCCCGTTAACCCACCCCACCTACGCTTGCTAACCTCACGTCCACGCCACCCCACAGCACCCACACACGCACATTCGACCTCGCGCTTGCCGCGCTCGAGACGCTCGTCACGTTCAACGTCGCGTACAGCGCGTGCGTCGTCCTCGGCGGGGTGCTCCTGCAGACGGCGCCTGCGCGGGCCGGCTCCGTGGCTAATGGTAATCTGAACGGGCGGAAGATCAGCGGAGTGGGTAGTAATATGGGGGGAGGCGGGATGGGGGGGATGGACGCGTTTTGGAGGGTCGTGCGGGAGGTGAGTGTGTGCCTTGTTGGTTTGTTGGTTTGGATGTTTTTTGGTTTTGGTTATATGTGCGGTTGGGGTGCGTTGGGTGTGTATCGGATATCGGTTGGATACCAGCTTGGATTTCGAATTTCGCTGCCTAATTTGTTCCAAGACCCTGACTCACACCCCGCTCTCCCACAGATCGAGAAACACGAGCAGGTCGTGCACCTCCCCGCACCGCACGTGTGGCAGGTCGTACCCGCTGGGCAGCCCCCGCCCCCGGTACACTTCGAGGCACCTGCGATTAGCGCCAGCTGCAGCGACCCCGGCATCAGCATCAGCATAAACGGAAACGGCAGCATAAACGGCAACGGCAGCGGGACCATCAACGGGAACGGAAACGGCAGCGTAAACGGAAACGGAAACGGAAACGGAAACAGCAGCGTAAACGGAAACGGCTCGTCATCATTATACCCCTCCACATCCGCCGAGTCGTACCTTGCCGATCCGCACCCGCATAACCATAACCACAACCACGTACATGACCTCAACCACGATCATTCGCACAACCACAACCACGCACACGATCATTCGCATAACCACGCACACAACCACAACCACAACCCCAAAACACACCCTATCACCACGACAGCGTTGACACCCACGCTGATCATCACCCTCGCGCTGCACGTCCGCGCGGACCTGCCCGACGCAGCGGTGCTCGCGCTCACGCGCTGGGCGTGGGAGCGGGTCGTCGGGGCCTTCGCCAGAGCCCATGCGTTAGATGGCAAGGGCGGTAATGGTGAGGGGCGGGGCGGTAAAGGCGGGGACGCGGAGGTGGAGGTGACTGTTGGTGTTGTGAGGGGATGAAGTGGGCACCGGTACGCTGTGCTGTGTTGATTCATATAATACATATGTTTGTGGGTTGGGTCGATATACCATATGCATCGTTATTTGAGATTTGGGATTTGTTGGAGTTGGCGCTTCGGGGTCTACTACTGAACAGCTCGTCGTGTATCACCTTTCGCTGTGGCACCCGACTCTCGCCCGGGTCACGGTGGATACATACTATGATGATATCAACTCACTGGGCTGCTATCATCGGAACGTGTAAGCAGAAAAAAGAGGAACAAATCAGAATTCATATTCAGCAGCGTGCATCATACCGGATGCACCAGAATCGACATGCTGCGCCAAACCTTGCGGAATGTGTACGAAACCTTGCGGACAGTACACCATCCCCTCTATCACATTAAAGACAGTATCCAAGGGGTTGGAGAGTGGTACAATCACTTGAAAGCAGTTGGATGCCAACATACTCGTACCGTTCTGCGTGACTGAGTACTGCCACTATGGATTGCAGGGACAGCATTCAATCATTTGGCACAGCTGAAACAACGCGCATCGTCGCTGGTGTCGATACACAGTTTGGGAAACCTCGGTCGGAAGCAAAGATTCAACTCACGGAGTTGTTCTTCATAACTTCCAGAAGGGAGAGACCAACCATACCATCCAAAATTCAAGACAACATTGAAGTTCATACGCTCGGGAATGTTGGTCTCCAAATGTCAGGTATTATTATAAGCAACTAGATGATCATTTCAGGTCATGAAGATATTGATACGGATTCAGTTTTGAGTGCTCAGCCTACAAGACGTCAATCACGGAAGCGTCATGGCAGAGATGAAAAAGCAAACATAATAATCTAATCGCCAAAATACTCTTGCACCAACGCTTGCTTTCTGAGATTGAGCAGAATTGCCTCCATCTCCTGCCGTGTGGGCAGCTTTGGGGGAAGCAGGTCCTCTGGGCTCAAGAACGAGATATATGCGGAGGCTGTCTGGGCGTGTTGTATTTGTGCCTGAGGAATGCCTATTGATTCTCCGGTAGTATCCTTCTTTGATGAATGGGTGTCTGATTTTGACCGCTTGGTTGCATCTGCCGGTGTCGAAGCATCTGTCATTTCAACATCTCCGTCCTGGTCTGAGGCCTTTCGTTTTGCAGTTGAGGGTGCAATGCCATCTACCGTCCCCGCACCGTTTGATGGTGATGAAGCATTCCGACCTGTAGGCATTGGCGGTACTGGTTCATCGGTAGGTAGCCCCAATGTTTCTCGTAAACGAGTATGGGCCTGTTCCCACTCTACATGAATCAATGTTAACTAGACCGAGAGCATAGTGGGGAACCAACACACCGTTTTCCTCTGCCTCCTTCTCATATGCCAGTAGTTTTCCATCTGTTTCGTCGAGATCGCCAAAGTAAGCTGGCCCCTGGTTCATAAACTTCTTATAATAAGCTAGCGCTTGGCTTTCTTCCTCTTCCTCCTTCTTCCGACTCTGAAAGAGTTCACGGACCCCAGGCAGCTCCTTTGCCCGGCCAAAATACCTTGATATCCATGCAATTAAAAGCTTATCTTCGTGATATTCGTCAAAAGGCTTACTTATAACCTTTCGTCCCCGGCACCTCTTTTCCGTCATCGTCCATCATGGCCACATTTCGTCGGTAATTGGCACCGCCTAGTGCTATAATCTGGTTCTCCCAGTGCCGTTTCTCGCGCATAAGCTTGTTGATTTCGTCGTTCAAGTCGCGGACTTCATAGTCCGTCAAGCCAGCTAGAAGAAGCGGACGACTTGAGCCGTATGTTTGTGCAGAACGCGTGCAGCGACTGACCGTCTTGTATCTTTGACACTTTGCGGCTTATCTCGCGGAGTATTTCTCCCCTCCAGCGCTCGCAGTCTCGCAGGCTCTTGCAGGCGCTGGCCATCTTTGGTCTGCGATCCCCTCGCACTCCGAGCCCAAGCTCGGCAGCTTGGGCCTCCCGAAATCTGTAAAGCATGGATTGTGCTTTCTCCTCATTTCGAGCCTAAGACAGGATGTGAGAATGTGAGAATGCCTGTATGATATGTTAGAATGAGACGTACCATTTTGTATCCTCAGTGATTGTGTTCTTCTTTGAGGGACTTGAATCCGGTGATCTGACCTTGCTGCTCAGAATTGAGTGCTCGAACTTCAAACCACTAGTGCTGTACTTGGCGGTAACCCTATTCTAGGGTGGTGTTACGTAATATTAATACTTTCGGAGCGCATGGTGCGCTTATGTAAGGAGTCCCAGCCAAAAACGCTCGCGTTTCTGATCTCGATCACTGACCATATGCTCCCGGGGCCAGCGCCAAACGACGCGATGGTGGAAAAGTTCTATAAAAGCCGACGTTTTCCATTTGACCGGACGCTTTTTAACTCCAAAGCTCTCACTCAAGTGCTGGGACTCTGAACTATGATCCCTGAGAACGAAAAAGGTTCCCAATCTACGAACCTTCCAACAATATCTGGATTTTCAAAAGAAAGCAATGAACAAAATGCTTACGATTTTAATGACGTTACCCGCAGTGTCATAGCAGGAGAGATCTCCGAGTTTACCGTCGTAGCGGAAGGTGAAGAACATACGACGTGGTTTATCTGGCTCTTGGTTTGCTGCTGCAGTATATCGGGGCTATTGTTCGGTATGATCGCACCCGGTTCTTTCTCTGCATACATTCTGCGGGGCTTATGTGATGGCGAATTGAATTGCAGGTTATGATACTGGAGTGATCTCAGGCGCCCTCGTCACAATCAATGGCGATTTGGGGCCATCACAACTTTCCAACGGACAAAAGGTATGTAGGTGTTTTTGGACCTTGTTTGGGATCAATCTTAGTATGTGCTCTGTGTCCATAAACCCAGGAATTCATTACTTCCGCAACCACACTCGGAGCACTACTAGGTGGCCTTGCCGCAGGCGCCATGTCCGATTGGACTGGCCGGCGACCAGTACTAGGCATAGCAGATATCTTATTCATCGGTGGTGCTTTGGGTCAGGCTGTTTCTCATACTGTATGGAGTATGGTGAGTTTAGTGGTGATCCGACACTTCTCTGTGTTGAACCATAATCTATCAGATTGGGTGTCGCTTTCTGATCGGCATCGGCGTTGGTTTGGCGTCATGCATCGCACCGCTATACATACAGGAATTGTCTCCGACACGATTGAGAGGTCGAATGGTGGTGTTAAACGTAGTGATGATTACCCTCGGTCAAGTCGTCGCATATGGCATTGACGCCGGATTCGCGAATGTTCATAGCGGGTGGAGATGGATGGTCGGATTAGGGACAGTACCTGCCGCCATTCAGTTGATTTTCCTATTTTTTCTTCCGGAATCCCGTTGGTATATTTTCTTCAGATACGCGAAACATACTTAACTGGCTTTATAGCTCGAATCCTCGTGCGAAGAGGTGATTTAGACGGAGCACACAAAGTATTAACAAGAGTCTATGCTCTTGCCCAACCGGAACAAGTAGCTCTCAAGGTATGCTTCTGGCATGACATTCTGGCCAATTTCTCATCCTCTCACTACCACTTTCCAGCTGAAAGTTCTGCGCGCTGCGGTGCAACAGAACATCGAAATAGCCAATTCAACAACTTTCCTTGAAAGAGCTAGCTCTATGCTGACTATCCCAACCAACCGGCGAGCTCTCAGTGCGATCCACACAAGTATACCATTCACAAGCAGTACTGATGAGTTGCTTTACAGTCATCGGTTGCGGCATGCAAGCATTCCAGCAGCTTTGTGGCTTCAATACCTTGATGTATTACTCTGCTTCTCTCTTCCAGGAAATCGGGTTTAACCAACCAACGGCAGTCGGGCTTATCATCTCTGGCACTAACTTCATCTTTACGCTTTTTGCATTGAAGTACATCGATCTTATTGGTCGCAGGAAGATCATGATTTATTCTGCTCCTGGGATGGTATTCGGCCTGACCTTGGCTAGTATTGCGTTCCACTGTGAGTGAAAATCAGTAATTTTGTTGTATCGATAATGACCGGTGTTGGCACCAGACATGACCGAGGACACTGGTGGAACCCTTGTCGCCGGATCCCACTATGCAAGATCCTGGTCAGCCGTTGTGCTTCTGTCCATGATCATTTTTGTTGCGTCATACGCAACAGGTTTGGGAAATGTCCCATGGCAGCAAGGTGAACTTTTCGGTCTTGAAGGTAGGCTCTATTCCTACTGCGTTACGTTCTTCGTCCAACGCCATATTGCAGTGCGCGGAATCGGAACTTCATTGTCCACTGCAGCCAATTGGGCTGGTAATCTCCTCATTGGCTCTACATATCTTTCGTTGATGGCCAAGATTACCCCTGCCGGTGCCTTTGGATTTTATGCTGGGCTTTGTTTACTGGGGTGGCTATTTTGTCTCTTCTGTTTCCCAGAAACGGCAGGACTGAGTCTTGAAGAGGTGCAAAGTGTGTTCAGGAATGGGTTCGGGATTAAAGAGAGCCAGCGCCTGCGAAGACAAAAGAGAGAACTACGTGTCAAAGAACAGGTAAAGGCAAACCAGGCAGAGGCGTAGAGTACTGATGGTTTTGCGGAGCGATATCAATACTTTGTGGTAGCTGATGTGAAAAAAATCAATTGCTTCATGCACAAACACCAACATGAAAGAAATGAGAGGTGATGTACTTATGTGAATATTAGACTAGCTATGGCTATGTGTGCGTTTTCCTTCCCCATGCATACACATAAGGAATTTGTAGCTGTAGAGAAACATCATTGGTTTCAGCTATAATTGCTTTCAGGAGGTTTGAAAACTCTTCTTCCGTGACAATACCGTTCGTAAGGAGCATCTCCCGGAATCCTTCCAACAAGCTGACTTGGGTTTCAGCTATCATCTTACCAAATTTCGCTTGGCGTTCATCTTCGATATAATTAATAAACGACTGCCAACATCGACAGCATCAACAACTTGCTTACCTGTAGGCCAAGCGCCAACTGGAAATTCGAAGCGCTTCTCTTGGACGTCACCAAACAAGGCATTTCCTGTCGGATCCTTGGCATCTCTTAGTATCTCCGCCAGTTTAAATGCGATCGACCAAGTAAAATCTGAGTTTTGTTCTTTAGCAACGCCACGGTGGGGAGAAGTTGAAAGGAGACGGTCTTCCTCAAGAAATGATGGAGGTCGAGATTGTGTAGCTCCAGAAAATATTTCAGCAGGCTCCAGAAAGAGCACGAAACCGCCTGTTGACCATAACAAGAGCAAGGGTAAATGTCCTTTACAAGCGATATGGACTATCAATAGTACCTACCAGGACGAAGAACGCGCCAGATTTCTTGCAAGATGTTTTCCCGATTCGCAAGCTAATCAAGCTGAAATGATTAACAGAGCAGTACAGCAGAGCACTGTGAAGCTCACACTTGGTACTATTCGCATTTGAACGACATCGAAGGAGTTATCTTCGAAGGAGAACCTGGTTGCTGAGGGGAATATGAGCTTCAAGTTGATAAATCTGTCGATATGGTCACATCTCACTGATGTCAGTTATCATGAAACGACAGTTTTCCCTGGGTGCCGAGCTATGATATATAGATCCGTCAACTCTAATTTTTATGGCGCAACATCTTATAGATCGGTCTCACATTCTGGGAAGCGTAGTGTCTATTCCGATGACATCTGCTTCCGGAAATTCGGAGGCCATCTATAAGAGATTCATCATACCATGTTATGGTTATGTCAACATTGACGAAAACCAGAACATCAACAAACCTCCAACGCCCAAAGCCCTGTTCCGCATCCTAAGTCAAGGATGTTTCGGATACCTGGTTCTGCTAAGGATACCCCGATCGAAGTACTCGTTTAGTATTCATCGCTGTGAAGCTGTTTTCAAATGACCACTAAATTCACCATATCGGTCCAGGGGAGCAAGATAGTTTGCACCTATCGAAATTAGGGAGAGCATAGGTGGGATATCCTCAGGATGTACTTGAGAAAACTTACCTACGAATTCTTTCAAGATTATATGTTGCTTGTTGAGACGACCATACTCCTTCTCATCGTGTCTTGAGGAAAGTCAATGAACATTGAGCATTGCTGAGATTGGATGATCGCTCACGATAAACCGTAATTGCTGCTGAGGCTTTGATTATCTGTTACAAGTGACATACAGACTTAGATGAGGCTAACAGCCAAGTCACGATCTCCGAGTTAGATTTCCAGCGCCTATTGATAAGAATCTGAGTGTGCAAAAGTAATCGCGCCATCTTTGTATTGCGCTTTAAGTCCACCCAATGTAGCCACAGGCTCAGTACACATACGTACATCAATTTATAGTTTCGGTGATAATTGCATTGAACCGGATGTCGAGGTTCCGGTCAATAAGTACGTGGATTGAGTATGTATTCCAATCGCCGCAAGCCCTTGATTTTGAATTTCTGTGACCATCAAAATTTCTAAAATTATAGAAATCAGGTAGATGATCACAAAAGATACTGAGGGACGATGGAGTAATATTCCGTCACTCCCGGAAAAGATCCAGCACTAGTTGAGTCGCGCAGTATCATATGGTCGTTCTAAAAAGCTTAGCATCACGCATGCAGATCGCGAATAAACAAGTGACAGTTTGATGGGGAAAACATAGCATAAATCCCCACTGCATTTAAGAATCAGGTACTTTTGTGGCTGTCCAGAATGCCGTGCGATATATATACCCAAGCATGGATTGGGAGTTACTTGTATAAGTGGTGTCAATCATCCGCTCATTCTACGAATAATAACATGGATCAGAATGATAATGATTTCGAAAAGACAAAACTGACCGATATTTCAAAGCCTATCTGACGAGCAAGGATTTTGACCTCTTCTAAGTCTAACTCCACGGATGGGTCGTTGGTAATATTATTTTCGAAGTGCCACAAAAGTGGGCCTAGATGAACCGTCATCATCATCAGTGTCTAGAGAACAATGACTCTATGACATACCAAGGTTGATCCAAACACCGCCAGGAGCCAATATTCGATGAATAACCCGCAAATAATTTACAATATTCTTCGCCTAAAATCCGTTGTTTTATAGATCCACCCTCACACGCAATCTGTTACTTACCGTATCAATAAAAAAGCAAGTCAACACAGCGTTCCACTGGCCAGACTGAGGCTCGTGACTGTCACTATCACCTTCCTCCGCGCCATAAATTTCTTCAAAGTCACCTGTGGGTAGCGATCAAAAGATCGGTAGATAAGAGCTTCTCAATAGACGAACCAGCTACGAGAGAAAAGTCTGATCCGGGTGGGAGTGAGGACGGTAAAACGTCAGGCATCTTTACCGGCCGCAGCATTGCTTCGCGCGATACGCAGTTGGAAAAGGAATGGACGTAAGGATATATAGTATACTGTTCAATTGTGTCCGTTCTGGAGGGGAGGTATACTTCTGTAACACGTTGAGAAGAAACATGGCTTACTTATTAAGTATCAAATATGACGCCAGAAGCATGTAGTGAGAGAACTCATTACCCTGACATGCAAATCCTGGACAATTCCGAACGAAGCGTGAGTAAATTTCAGCGAACGAATAAGATAAAGGATGGTAACCAAGCTTTGCAATGTCATATGCCAGTCGCCCCAAACCAGCACCTGGGACGAGAACTCTGATGTTGTGTCTAGGATCGTTTATTCAATCCTTTTGATATAAAGTTGGTGGACGATATACCTTTCGTTGACGGGGACATCACAGAAGTGTTCGAGAAGCGCATCCTTCAAAGGTTTATAAGAGGTTTCACGCTCCTGTGAACCCTGTTGTAAGATCAGAAGAGTTGATCATTGGCAAGTATACAACGGGCAAACCTCTGAACTCCAGTCACGTGCAAACTGTTTCAGTGTGCTGGTTGTAGAAGAATAAGATTGGTGCATGAAGGATGAGTCAGAATAGAAAGATGCAAAGCGAACCTTCGTAGCTTGTCCATATCGAAATCCGTTGGGCGGTATTTAGCGTGACGTTTTTGTCTTGCATCATGGTTTTCATTCTCTCCATCATGGTCATGCGAGTGGCTCGGTCCGTGGTAAGAGTGACTATGTGAGTGCGAGTGTGAGCGGCCTGGAAGATGAATATCCGTATAGAAAGGTATAAGTAGCTGGCACAAAATAACAAACAAACCTGGGATCGGGGCTTCAGACTTGAGAGATTCTTCCAGCTTTATATCAGAATCCTCGAAATTCAGATCATGGCCGAAAATCTCAGGGTTCGCGACGATTTGTTTCAAGAATTCTGCGTTGACAAGGATAGCCTTATCAACTGCATTGAGCTTCTCTCTGTAGCCGATATTGTCAAGCAACTTTTTATCATTGGGAGGAAGAGTATATAGATCTTTTCGCCGTCGGTTATTAGCTGCGAGCTGTTCCAGACACTTAGAGGTTTTGATGTGATCAAGCTTTATTGGTCTCACCGAATATTGAGCATACTGTTGGAATGTTGTCACGACATTTGTAAAATGAATTTGTTCCTCCTCGATATCTGATTCAGAGAAGTTTGTCATGGTTGTAATGTTCGGGACGAAAGTCGACTCTTTGCAGTTGTTTGTTTGTATGTATGAATTCCATACTCATTTTCGTCACGTGTCACTACAGATTCGTGGACTGATCAATTCTTGTTTAATTCCAGACTTAACTTACCTGGGTTGCATGAGCAGGGATAAGTCGAAAGTCAGAATGTTTGAACTCAAAAAGAAGAACACGTAGTGGGATGCAATGATGAGTTGTCCTATTTCAAAATTTGACATATGCTATGTGGAGTTCACAATAAAGAAGATCGTATTAGGGTGCCAAAGAAAATAAAAAACAGTACCCAGCCTGACACTACCGCAAGTCAACAATCTCAAGTGGCGCATCCTTCATCTGGACATGACCCTTGTCGGCATCCTGTACAATTTTAAGGGTTATAGGAGCTCGGTCTGACAAAAAAAAATGATGACACACTGTGTAAATCGGAACCTCTGGGTGTGGATGGAATGCCTCCTTTGCATTGCAGTTCAATATCGTTTGCAAGCCAGGGGGATCCGTTAGCCGAAAAATGCCAAAGCTACAACGTTAATACGTTGTCAGAGGAGGATGTGAAGTATGACGACAATTGACCTACTTCGGAGTCGATTTGGGTGCACAGACGACCGCAAACGATTCCGGTAACATCCGCTGGAAACCAGAGTGGGTATGTAGATCCACCGATGACATAAAACCTGGCAGTGTTAAGAGTAAGTTTACGCACATACGTCGTATAGTTTCGCACCCACATGATTGAGAAGGATGGGTATGTATCTTGATACAACTGTTAATTTCACGAACCTAAATTCTCAGATACAAGATCGTTGACTCACCCATCCCAGCGTAATCAGAGATCTTTCTTCGGTAAACTCCATCACAAGCTCTTCCTCATCCATCGTGCATGTATCACTAGTGGAGTGTTGCTTGGGTATAAGCAGCGTAGTAACAACATATTTATTGCCTTTGTCTTTCCCAAGCAGGAGACCACATGTCTCACGATTTTGAGAAGTATTAAGTGACGCAATGGACAAAAATCGAGACAAACACTCTCGCGGCAAGCTTACACTCCTCAGCTCTGGCGTCGGATCCGCCGCTTTCGGATTTTGAGGACGAATGATACGTGCCGAATCCTGTGAAGCGGTGCGATATCGGTCTCCATCTGAATGATGGAGAGGTGGCGGCGGTGGCGGCGGTGCATTCTGTGGATTCTTCGACAAGTTATTGTATCCATGGGGAGCAGGCAGTGGTGGGCGACGTTCTGTCGTACCGTGCCCCGACGGCGCTGAATATGGGTATGGCGTGGAAGATGGAGTCCCGACGGCTGCAGATGGTTTGGGGAGATAGTCTGAGGAGTAAAGATTACCTGAAGAGGAGTTGGAGGCTGGGGTCGATTCTGGTATAAAAAGTAGTGAAGAAGGAGCCAAACTGGCTGGTTTGACTGTAGGATATGTGAACATGGACTGTAACGAGGGCGCGTAACCTTGTTTAAGTTGATGCTGGGACATTAATTGGGGATAACGTATATGGCTGTCGGGAGGAGAGGTAGTTGTCACTGGGACAGAATAGGCAAGACTGGACGAGTACAAATATAATCAACATACATCTATCAGAATGTAGATGCACATACTTTCTCGAAGGAGCACTCGGAACAGCACTGGGCTGATTTCTGGGGGAGAGGGAACATGAGCTGGTAACAATGAAATCGGAGCTAACTTCATACCTTGTAGGACTCTCAAGGGGCATGGGAGCAGGTTCCCTGACTTCTTGAGAGCCTGTGTCAATGAAAGGTGACCGTTGTGAACTTGCTGCAGTCGGAGCAGGCATGGAAGATGGAGATGGAGACGGAGCAAAGCTGCGCCGCGCCACACGTGATGCAGCCTCTGCTTCTTCCTGGCGCTTTGCAATGCCTTCTTGCTCTCGTTTGCGGCGCATCCTAACGGTATCATCTTCGCGTCGCCGCAGTTCGTCATGATGCCTAAGCGCATCGGATTCTTGCCTTCGTTCTTCCGCACTTACTGGTGTCACTGGTTCAGAGCGGTCCTCTTCATGCCGAGAACGTCTAGAGAAACTTGATTTTCGAGAAGAGGAAAGGTTCGCTGCTCGCCTTGCTGCAGCCATTGCACCATCCTTCTTACGAGTTTCTGTGTCAAGGTGAAGATGTGCTAGCTGCTCCCCAACTCTAGCTTCCTGGCGCTGGCGGTAATCTGCTGCTTCCGCTACTCTGTGGCGGGCATCCTCCTTCCGTCGCTCCATCATTCGTTGCCCATCACGCTCCCGACGTCGTTCAGATTGTTCCCTCCGTGCAGCTTCCTGTGCCGACCATCCTGAATCATCTTGAGGGACGGCTTCATTCTCTCTTCCAACGTCAGCACGACTAGGTGATTTCCTTGTGTGACTGACGTCTTCAGGATGACGTGCTAACCATTGTTCATATCGATCAACAAGAGTAGGCTTGAGTTCACTCAGACTGTCCAGTATATTCTGGCCATTCTATTGAAGAAAGTTAGTGACATGTTTCCAATGCTTAACGAGATGGTAATGGTGTGAAAATGCTCAAAATGAGAACACTAGAATGTTGAGGGATTATGCTCCAAAGATCGGGAAATGGTGGAAAGAAGATACTCACAAGACCAAGGTTGTGACGCTGAGTAGCATTCAACAGAGTGTAATATTCCTTGTGTGTAGGTAGCTTTTCCAGTATAATGGTTGCAGCTTTGGCAAATTCCATGAAAGCAGATTCGAAATCACCAGCCTCTGCATGACTTCTACCCGCCTTCCGAAACCCATCAGCATTCTTCAACCATGACTTAAGACCTCGGGTTGGATCCCATAACCCAGTCAGTGCACGATCTGCAAGTTCAGCAATAGAAGGGGGTCGACGGTTTTGATTGGTTGTCCTTGGAGAGGGACGACGAGATGCAGCAGCCTCAGTGCTCATGATCGAGAGAAAAGAGAGAACGTTTAGCGCAGCTCCCCAGCTCAAACGTACTTGCTATATTCGGCCACCAGGCTTGTTACTACGGCAGTACAAGCTAGTACAAGCGGTGCAATTTGAGTCAGTCTTCCGCAGTTTGAGGTTTTTCAACAAAAGATATTATGATACGAACTTCGCAGTAAATTTGATTTTGGGCTGTAGCGAACAAATTGTGGATGTTCTCTTCTTCGTCTTGTGTCCACAGTTTGAATTCATGGCAGACATCGTGTCGGCAATAGCCGATCCAATTAACCAAGCTACAACTGACTCTGGTAAAAACGCGGGTTAGCATTAGACCCAACACTATATGCGAACATCCTACTACAGCCATGGGTGGTTCTCTAGGAATCGTGAATGGCTTTTCATAGTTTGTGTTTTTTTCTTTTTCATGCAAGCAGGTCTCTTTGCGTCTCGCAGAGACCGTGCTACAGCATCTGGGAACAAGTCTCAAAGAAACTGGTTTGCCGGGACAACGAAATGGATACCATTTGTCAAATCCGCCACTCAAGACATTCCCCTGGAGCATCCCATCCCGGGACTCATGGAGGATGCGGAGGAAAAATATAGAAACCTCCTCGCAAAACAGAGCACAAGTTTGTCTGCTGCCGTCGATGAATACAAAAAACGATACAAGCGCGATCCTCCCCGCGGCTTTGATTCGTGGTGGTCTTTTTCACAAGAAAACAACGTGAAATTGGTTGACGAGTATGATTTGCTTATGGAGGACATGGAGCCATTCTGGAGCTTGAGTGGTGAAGAGCTACGACGTCGGGCTCTGCAAGTGAGTATCTCCAGTATTGTCGTCATCAGTTTTGCCTATCCCCTCTTTGAAGGTTGCGCAGCTCCCATCGATCCATCTTGTCCGAATCAACGCAGGCAAAGCTGAAGATGCAGATATCGAGAAATTATCTAAGGACACTGAGCATGGTCATAGATCGAAGGGCTTCCGACGATTACTCCAAAAGTTCGTGCATAAGGTATGCATTTCCACAACATAAAGACCCGCTTTTAAATATTCACGTTGACAGCTACCCGACATGGACCTTCCTATCAATGGGAAAGCCGAGGGACGGATCCTAATACCTTGGGAGCACCAAAATTACCCTAACATTACACAGCACAATACCTCGGGTAAGTGATATCACTTTTATGCAACACTTGTACTCCAGTTAACCTACAACATCAACGCGTAGAATCCTTGGTAGGGGCTAATATCTCTCCAGACTGGCAAGGACAAGGCAGCGTGTGGGAGGCATTTCGTCGTACATGTCCTCCTGGTTCCTCTTCTCGTCGTCTTTATAGCTCATACCGCAACCCGTTGTCAGAAGCATCCAAAGTGCTTATTGGAGCCGGTCCAAGCGCAGGCGACGATTTTAAGTTCTCAGAAACTCTGGATGCCGATTTTGACTTTTGTCAGTACCCTTGGGCTCACTATTCTCAAGGTCATTTTTTCTCCGACTGGCGCACAATACCAGCCCTATACCCAGTGTTCTCTCCCGCAAAGGCGAGAGGCTTTTCAGATATCAAGATACCTAGCCATTATTACCATGGACAAAATAAGCGATACACGTATGGATGGGAAGCAGATGATCTCGAACCCAAAGAAGTTGATGATATGGAAGTTCCTTGGGAAGAAAAATCCGACGCGATATTTTGGAGAGGCGCAACTACCGGAGGAGGAAGTACACCATCTGGATTTGCGCCAAGTTATCAACGCCACAGGTGCTTTATTTGTGCCATTTCCCAATATTTGTGTGTTAACTCAAAGATAGGTTCCTCCGAATGGCGAATGAAAATAATAACGCAAACCGAACCATTGTCCATGCGGACCATTCTGCGGGCACAAAGTATGTATCAACCACAGTGCCCGCGGGAAAGCTGAATCAGGACATTATGGACGTTGCATTTGTGTCCGCCGTAGGAGACTATCCCGGTGGTGAAGAGGCCCTGAGAAAAGACCATCGGTTCGGTGATGCCGTTCCCCTTGGCAAGCATTGGGCGTACAAATACCTCGTTGATCTTGATGGCATGTCGTATTCGGGAAGATTCATGGCCTTCATGGCTTCAGACAGTGCCGTCCTCAAAGCCACGGTGTATGAAGAATACTTCTCAGATTGGTTGCAGCCGTGGTGTGTTTGAACCATCAGAACTATCATATCATGCAAGACTGACCTATCCTTGAGGTTACATTACATTCCGCTATCATCCTCATATACAGAGATATATAATATCCACGCTTATTTTTCGGGTCCCTCGAAATCAACTCTGGGAGCTGCAAATTTGACCTCGTCATACGATACCACAAAACCTCGGTCAAATGAGGGAGATAAGCAACTTCGCCGAATAGCAAGAGCGGGCAAGCAGTGGAGAAAGACTGTTGGAAGGACTGTTGACATGGAGGGTATGTTTTCATTTAGTTTGCTGATTCCATCTGATACGTATATTTTACCGCACAGCTTATGTTTACAGACTATGCCTCGAGTACGCCAGACTCGTCGCCGACGATCGGGATTCTATGAATTTCACGTTTTGACCCTCATTGATACCCTGCTCTATTGTATACTTCCCGCTATATATATATATTTGAGGATAATACACTGGGCGCCGCATTTGTATCATCAAACCGGATAATTTCCTCGTTTTATCATTACATACTCAGTGACCTTGGAACAGTTTTGATCCTCCCGAGCGCACATCCATCACGGATCTTGCTCAGCATCCAGATATTGATTGGGTGTCCCAGTACTATATGATTCTAGCTTGATTTCTATTGCCAGGTCGACATATCACCATAGCTCCAGCTGTTTGAATAAAGGACAGTAATCCTTTCTTGTTTACGATGTTGCTCATATTATTACTTGTGTTCAGGCATGATTGAAGTTGTATCGATTCCAAGATCCTCTGCATGTGTTTGGCACAGCCACGAGTTGGTGAGTTGCCCAAATTTCATCAATGGGGCCCCCATCATCAGCACACGCATCCTGACAGTGCCTTCCTGGCAGCGCCTTCCAGGAAATTTTTTCCAGCTGAACATTCCCCGAACAGGTTTTTGTGCCAGGACTAGTATTCTCTGGAACAGTTGCATTTGTAGATCCAATTTTAACCCTCAGACCTACGACGTTTAAACCCCAAGTCTCTTCCATCATGTCTTTCTGTGTGCGCACCTTCAAAGTTGTTCATGCTCTCTCACAATATGCTCAAGAGGAGGCCCTCAGAAGCTAGTTATCACTCCACCTTTCCCATACTTGCGCGCTTCAGTTTGTTACGCTCTTCAACGATGCCTAACATGAAGAAAAAACGTTGGAGGAAGGCCGAATTGAAACCCGATGATATACTTTTGAAAGATGCTCGGCCATCCGACATCATCATCTTGTACGTCAGACGGTTGTGGTCACCGGTAGGAACGTCAATATTCATTGTATTTTTAGAGTCATGGGGCCAAGCGGTGTCGGGAAGAGCACAGTAAGCCCTTTCGTTCAACTGTTGGCGAAATAACTCTTAGTCGAGCCCCAGTTTGTCAGTGCTGCTGTTGGGCGAAATGTGACAACTCCCGACCAAAATTTGCGCTCTTCTGTGGCAGCCGTGCAGCACACTATATTCCCCTACCCTTATGATACCTCTCGGCGTGTGGTGCTAGTTGATTTACCCGGTTTCACCGACTCTTATGAACGTGACGTAGAAGTTTTGAGGCGCACAGCCGTTTGGATGGCATACTCGTTAGTAAAGTGGAGATTCGTTTGAGACACGCTAATTTCTGATTGTGGTGAAATGGTAGGTATAGCCATGAAGTGAAAATATCCGGAATCATCTATCTTCACGACATATCCGAACATCGCTCCATTGAACCATCGCGGAGGAGCTTCCATGTCTTCCAGCATGTATTTGGTGTTGAAGCTTCGCATAACGTCATCTATGCAACCACAAAATGGGACAGCACTGAAAGCTACTGGGCAGAAAATCGCGAACAACCTTTGCGGGAGATGTTGCGAGAATCTTTGAATCATGGCGCTGAGATGCCCAGGTTTATGGGCACGCGCCAGTCTGCTTGGGACATAATCAATTCCATTACAAGCAAAAGGCACCTCCTGGATGCTCTCCAAATTCAAAACGAGATGGTCGAGCTCGGGAAGTTCCTCCCAGAAACCACAGCAGGAAAGTTCCTGCGCTCTTGGCTACAAGGTCAAGTCTCAGCACGGAGGAAGATGATCGATGAGATAGAGGCCGAGGGGCAAGCACGCTTAAGTAGCCCGGGCAAGTTAGAGGATCTGCAGATTCAAATTTCTGTGCTACTTGGTCAAATGCACAAGCTCGAAATACCTGTTAGGAAGCGTATCATGGCCTTCTTCCACCTTCGTTAGATTCGAAAACAAGGTAAGCTCTTCTGTTCCAAAGGTTTCCACGTAGTTTCATTTCAGCCTTTTGGACCAGTCCTCCAGCCAAAATTTCCACTCGCGCAGAGAACTATGCACTGCACAGAAGATACGCGTATCAGATGCACCAACAAACTCGTCGCTATGGACCGAAAGGCCAAAGAAAAGGCCGTAAGTACTTGCACGACAAATTAATAGTAGTAATCAATTTAGGAGGATTATTGGACAGAATATCTAGCTTAGTGACAATAATGCTCGATTAATGCTCTAGTTTTGTTCAACGTTCAATCCGGTTCAACCTGGATCTTTAGTCTGCGGCCAGCTGCAGGATGTCAGATAGATAAGATATTCTCCTGGTCATGTTCTCCCCCTGGACTCGGACAACGTTTGCGTCCCACACTGTTGATGGTCCGAGGTTACAAATGGGTATTTTCCTATAACCCAATCACCACGTTGCTCCAGCGTGTCCTCTCTTTGATCGCGGCCACAATAGGCCTGGAATCGTCATTATAATAGGTGTATCATAGATAAAGGATCAAGGGCTCTCTTTGTTAGCTTGAGCTACAAATTGAGCTCAATCCTCCATTTCTTCTCATATCAAATCTCACTTCTTTGCTCTTGAGTACACCCACCACCACTCGCTATGCTCCCTCGATCAGTCTTATCATCACCCACACCATCTGCTGCAAGTCGTCTCTCAGATGGAAGCCGTACGTCAGACACTGGTCTTCCATTTCACAGAAATCCTAGTCTCTCTGATTTCGAAATCGAGCGTGCACCAAAAACATCCACAGGAACACCTCGAAGGCCAAGCGCTCGACGTCTTCAATCTGACTATGCCAATGAGAATGCGCTGCGAGCGAGTGTTTCACGCCTCATCGCCGCTAAGGCCAGGCCATTCTCGGTCGGAGGTCGCATTCCGATAGATCCCTCAGCCCTAGTCCTGTTCTTCCGCTCCAAGGTAAGTTCGCTATTCGCCGCTAGAGTGCGCGACACTAACAGCGAACTCTTTAGAGTGGCATCACCCACTCACTCGATTTCCCCATCGATGTCGACTATGATACGCCTCCAGCTCTTGATGTTCTAATCGCAGCATGTCGACCGCATCCAAACCCAAACTATGGTGATCATGCTGATCGCGAATCCCTCTTCTATCCGCCAGCCTTGCCTCTGACAACGACGCTCGAGATCGCTAATCATCCCATCTTGGAAGCAGTCCGTAACTCCCTTTTCCCCTCGTTAGCCGTTGGCCATTATTTGACCGCAGTCAGAGATAAGCTGGACGTGATAGTGAACGGAGGCAGTATGGCTCCACAACCGCGAACCCTTCGAAACGATGGCAGAGTCGCAACAATTGTTGTCACGTTGCCTGTTCACTTCCGAGGTGGTGCAATGGTTATTCGTGATGCTGAAGGGGTGGAAGATAAATTCTTTGGTGGGGCTGGCAAGCCGGGTGAAATGGAGTGGTCTGCGTTTTTGGCAGAATGCGAATATGAAGTGGAACCAATCCAACAGGGATGTAGAGTGACTATCTCGTACGCAGTTCACTTGAAGACTTATGGACCAGCGGTGGACCCATTGATTACACCGAGCGAAAACATACTCGATTTATTATCTCCCGTCCTGACACTGTCCAGAGGTCGGAAGATCGCCTTTTATCTAACGCAAGATTATGGAATCAGCCCTGCAGAAGTCTTGGCGGAGTCCTTGGTTCCCCATGTGAGTGATATTGCCTTGCATTGACCAGCTTCTTATAGCCGCGAAACAGCTGAAGGGGAGCGACTCCCTTTTATATCATGCGATGAAAATCTTTAAGCTTGCACCCGAACTTCACTGGACCGCTGGGGGCTACATCTGGCCGATCGACCGCGTCGTGGAATGTGGCAACGACTCCATAGAATCTCCGACGCTTGGTATGAAGAACTTAGGTCTTGGGTCACCTACTCGGAGTGTGTATTCTCCTCGAGGTGCATTCAGCATCTATGGTGACCTTGAAGATGATGATGCGGAAAACCTGAGGGCAGAGGCTGACCAACTTCGTGTCCGAGTGCAAGAGAGTGGAGCTATACACCTCTCCGAGACAGAGATCTTCATTCTTTCGGATTGGGTTCCGGGACCTATGTCAAAGGAAAGAGTTCACTTTGTTTCGAATGGAGAACTCGAGAAATTGGTGGTGAATGTGCTTCTGGTGACCTACGTACCATAAAGAATTCAGGAAGCATATATGCATTATTATTTTCTTTGGTATTTTCCTTGGTTTAGCATCTCTCAATGTATTCAATTACTCACGCATCGTTTTATGATATTTGATTCATTTCAGCCTTGATAGCGTTCTCCGAATTTCTTGATATTGTATAAATCACTGAGAAACCATGGGTGACACTCTTTTGAGTGACAGTCTGCCCCGGGAAAGTGTGCGGGCCTTCGGCACAGGAAATAGTAATATTTTCGTTCTCCGATTTAATTTGAACAGGAAGGATTTCGTTGGTCAATGAGGACCACGACGAGCACCTTTCAATTTCGATATTGATTTCCTGGCGGGTAATCTACGCTTGACCGTATAGCGTATCCGCCTTTACATATTATCAATTTCCGGCCACTTTGTATCTAAAATGTTACGCCTTGTCTCGCGACCTGGGTCGACGGGGCGACTCGGAAAGGTTGTTGGGCTCAATTCGTCAACTACAGGTGTGATACTTGTTTTACTTTTCATGCCAATAGCCACTGAAAAATTCCTTCGAAATAGGCCGCAGATCAATAGCGTCTACTTCCAGTCGCCAGGCGGATATAACGCTGACCGTCGATGGAAAGGAAGTCACAGTTCCCCAAGGTATGTTTTCTTGACTACTGGCTGAATCTCAAAGTTGACTGCCATCCACAGGGTCGGCTTTAATTCAGGCTTGTGAGGCTGCCGGCGCAAATATACCTCGGTGCGTTTCCACTACTCTGGAGATATGTCTGCCAGATACTGATTCCAGTTTAGGTTCTGTTACCATGATAGGTATGTCCGACATGTGTTTACCAAGAAATGACATTTTGACCATGGATGGTTGTAGGCTCGCTATCGCTGGCAATTGCCGGTAACTAAGTTTCTTTCCAAAATACATATGTTTCTAATAGTGGTCCTCAGTATGTGTTTAGTCGAAGTTGAGCGATCACCAAAGCCTGTAGCGTCTTGGTGCGGTCTCCGCTGTATTCCTCCTGCTTTTCATCTGAGTCCATTTCTAGTGCAATGCCTGCAATGCCTGGCTCCAAAGTATTTACCAACACTCCCCTGGTTCACGAAGCTCGGTAAGTTTGATATAACCTCTTCAAGTGCCCTGGAATTTACATTATGTAGTGAGGGCGTAATGGAATTCTTATTAGCCAATCATCCGCTCGATTGCCCTATTTGTGACCAAGGAGGTGAATGCGACCTACAAGACCAGTCCATGCGTTATGGATCCGATCGCACTCGTTTCCACGAGATCACCGGCAAAAGGGCTGTGGAGAACAAGGACCTTGGGCCTTTAGTGAAAACGTCCATGAATCGATGCATTCAATGCACCCGGTGTGTTCGCTTTGCCAATGAAGTTGCAGGTGTGGAGGAGCTCGGGACAACCGGTCGCGGAAACGACTTGCAAATAGGAATGTACGTCGAAAAGACTATGGATTCAGAACTATCGGGCAATATCGTCGACCTCTGCCCAGTTGGTGCATTGACGAGCAAACCTTATGCTTTCAACGCCCGACCTTGGGAACTAAAAAACACCGAATCAATTGATGTCATGGATGCCGTCGGTTCAAATATTCGTGTGGATTCCCGTGGAGTACAAGTTATGCGAGTTCAACCTCGGACGAACGATAACGTGAACGAAGAATGGATTAGCGATAAGACGCGTTATGCATACGACGGTCTCAAATTCCAACGTCTGACTACCCCGTTGATTAAATCAGGCGACCGCTTCGTTCCTGCAACCTGGGAGGAAGCAATGCAGGCTATTGCAGATGGTCTCGCTGCGTCCGGTGCATCTGGAGATGAGATACAAGCTGTCGCTGGTCATGTCGCTGATACCGAGTCATTGGTCGCTCTTAAAGATCTCGTCAATCGCCTTGGTTCCGATAACCTCGCGCTCGATCAAGCCCGTGGCAATGCCCTCGCACCCCATGGTGTTGACGTTCGGTCGAATTACCTCTTTAACTCTACTATCCCCGGTATCGAAAGTGCAGACGCAATACTTTTGATTGGCACGAACCCTCGCCATGAAGCAGCCGTTCTGAACTCTCGCATCCGCAAAAGTTGGCTGCACACGGGCTTGGAAGTTGGCTTAATCGGTGAACGAGTAGATACTGCGTATGGCTACGACTATCTCGGGGCTGACGCCAAGGCTTTGGCCGATTTTATCGCTGGGAAAGGACCGTTCGCTGCCAAGTTCAAAGCCGCCAACAGACCTCTCATAATTGTCGGCAGCGGTCTGGCTGAGCATGCCGATGGCGCCGCTTCCTATAACGCACTGGCCAAATTTGTAGAACAGAACAAGAGCAAACTTATCACACCTGAGTGGAATGGGTTCTCAGTTTTACACAGAGTGAGAATCACTTTTGACTTATGGACTTGGATCGCTGACACGCCTTTTTGGCAATAGATCGCATCGAGACCGGCTGCATATGATATTGGCTTCGTGCCATCAAAGAAGGCTTCTACGACAAAACCGAAATTCATTTATCTCCTCAACGCTGACGAACTTGATACCAAGTCAATCCCCAAGGATGCTTTTGTTGTCTATCAAGGACACCATGGTGACCTTGGCGCTTCATTGGCTGATGTTTGCCTGCCTGGTGCTGCTTATACTGAGAAATCAACTACCTGGATTAACACTGAAGGTCGGTCGCAACTTGGCCGTGCAGCTGTTCCGCCCCCAGGCGCTTCAAGGGAGGACTGGAAAATTATTCGGTGAGTAATAGCTTATGTGATACATGTACAGCGAAAGTCAACCCGATGTTTAGTGCTCTCTCGGAAGTCGTCGGCTCGCCGTTGCCCTATGACGATGTCCTGAGCTTGCGTGACCGGATGTGGGAGATCTCACCGACTCTTGTCCGCTACGACACCACAGAGCCCACATCAATCGAAGTAGCTACAGCTGGTCTCCAAGCACTGGCTGTTAGCACGGCTACCGCCAAAGTATCCGGGAAACCCTTCACCAATCCCATAAGTAATTTCTACCAGACCGATCCAATTTCACGAGCGTAAGTTTCTCTCGCAGCCGAGTTTGCAGTCTCTCAAATAGCTATCTTTTCGGTCATTCTAGATCTGTTACGATGGCGCAATGCACGCGCGCTTTTGTGAAGGGCGAGGATTACGGATTCAGCGGGACGAAAGAGGCCTCCGAAGCGGCATATGCTTGATGGTTGCACCTATCACTGGGCACAACTGGAGATAATTTTATCAGATTTGTCATGCAATAGAAACTATTTACCTCATATTTCTTTCTCGTTGTCCTGCAGCTCGCATCCAACTAATTGCAGCTTGACTAACCAGCAAGAATATGTGGATTGAATAGCAACGTATAGGCGTCTATGAATCGCAGACCATTTTGGTTTGGGCAATGTATCACATTGTTACTTCGACTGACGAAGAGTTCAACAGCCTTTAACAGTCAAGATACGCCAACCTGAAGCCCACTTCGACTCCATTGACCCACCCCCGATCGCGATTGACGTGAAAGTTCCCAGAATGTGACAGAAATACTAAACCTTCAATATTCAATGATGATGATCGATGGATCCACATACTTGAAAACATACATATTGGCCAAATATGTGGTTTTTTCTAGTGCCCTACAAGCCTCGTAAACTTATCCTTTCCAATGGATTCTAACAATGTCTCTCCCATTACAGATGTCGAGTTCTGTTGCCCCTCAACCAGTGAAACTGATTCCTATTCATGGAAGGAGCCTAAAAATCACCTTACAGAGCTCAGTGAGAGCGAGGATCGAGAGTTTCCTGAGGGAGGTTTTGCGGGTTGGGTCACTGTACTTGGAGCGTCAGTCGCGTTTCACCTTAGCATCCGTATATTCTAACAAAAAGGATTCACCCAGCTTCCTTATACAATTCTGCAGTTATGGGTAAGCAGAGACACTGTTTATTGCAGGTCTTGTTTAATGTTGTACAGATATACTGTATCTTTTGGGGTCTATCAAGGTATTCATGTCCGCCAACTTTGGAATAACAGATAACTTTATGTGCAGAATATTACGCACGTGTATACTTGACGAATGAATCTGCGTCGGCCATCTCGTATGTATTATGCCCAGTACCCACACTGAAATATTTTCACTCACTGTATTCAGATGGATTGGCAGTGTGAACTCGTTCTTGTTTGAGGTTACTGGACTCCTCGCTGGAAGATTGTATGATTGTGGGTACTTTTGAGTTATGTTCCTTGTGTTGTCTACATTATAATTCTCATTATATTTCGAAGCTATCACCTCATGGTTGGGGGATCTCTTTTGCAATCGCTGTCAGTGTTTATGCTTTCTTTGACTAAACCTGGCCAATACTATCAGGTGTGTATGCTACGCGTATGTTCATTGCTACTGAAATCCTCATATTCTCAGATATTCCTTTCCCAAGGCGTTCTTTCCGGATGTGCGTCGGGACTTCTGTTCATACCCAGCGTCGCAGTAGTCTCCCACTACTTTGAAAAACGCCGTGCGCTAGCAATGACACTCGTTTCCTCGGGTGTATGCTTTGGTTCCGTGATACACCCTATCATGTTGAACAACACCCTTAATAACAGCAGTCTCGGTTTCGCAAATAGTGTTCGCGTTAGCGCTGGCTTCACTAGCAGTCTTTTGACCATTGGCTGTCTTTTGATGCGAACCAAGAATCCCCAATCGAAACCCACAGCCAACTATGCACTCGTGGCAAAACGATGTTATAAAGATCAGGCGTATGTGATTGGCGTTGCTGGGTATGTGACATATCCGATTTCTCACACCTGTAAAAACTAATGATACGTTAGATTCACTGTTTTCCTCGTTGCCTACTATTATCCCCTCTTTTATCTTCAACTTGAGGCCGAGACATATGGACTCGATAAAAGATTCTCTTTTTATTCAGTTGAGCGATCTCGTCTGAACATCGTACAATATATTGCTCACACCTTAGTAGCTCGTTATCATGAATGCGGCGAGTTTTGTAGGTGAATTGATTACTGGCTTGCTCTCAGATCGGTTTGGAGCCGCCAACATGGTCGTGGCATCAACTTTCGGGGTTTCGGTCCTCATGTTTGTGATGGTTACTACACGAACGGTCGCCAGCGTGGTGGTATTTGGTATCTTGTATGGATTCATCGCAGGGATCTGTAAGTGCATTCTTTCATTCAGATGCCTAGACTCCTGAGCTGATTTATCTGATCTCATAGTTTTGGCATTGTGGGGACCAGTTTTTACAGCACTAACGCCTGACCTATCAGAACTGGGGTAAGTAGATTATCTTGATATTTCAATCACGTCAAAGACTGACAGGGGTTGCAGAGTCCGCATGGGTATCGCTGGTGCTATTATGGGTAAGCTCCGAATCTCTCTGACAATAACCAACAGACCATGATGTATCATCTCCCTTATAGCAGTTGGCGGTTTAATTGGTAGGTCCGCACAAACCTGTCTTGGATTGAATGGCTCACCTGGATGCTTAGGAACACCTATATCTGGTGCAATTCTTACTGATCGATATATATGGTGGAGAGCAGCCGTATTTAATGGAGTATGTGACAGTGATATGTTCTCCATGATGAAAGATGTTTGATCTCAGTGTTTAGGTTGTAGCTTTTGCTGGATGTGCTTTGTTCTTTGGCATGCGTTTAGCATTGGCTCGGCAGTCAGCTCTACGGCTGCAACTTCAGGCCGCAAGCTCTGGTCTGGTATCTTCCGAAAGCCAAGACTCCGAGTCGAAAAACCAGGAGCGTAATACTTCATCGACATCGAAACTCAAAGCAAGTACGATCTTTGATGTTTTGGGAAACGCAGCCAGATAAATTATTGCTATTCGATCACTTATTTTGTGTGTTTCACTTGCTGTTATTCTCGTAAAAGTTTGGCTGAGCTTTTGCTTTCGAAGGATGTTTACATGTATAACACTGCAGTTATCTAAATCATTGTCCGAACAACGATGATACTCAGCGCAATCGGACTGACGATATTTGTCCTGGGTCATAAAGTGATATCGGTCGAAGAACAATCACATCTGACAGCTGCAAATATCAATACATACCGAGATATATTGCGATCAACTAAGAGAAACTGTTGAACTAGTACATTGATAATGCTGGTTGGGATAAGGTAAATAGCGAGTCAATCATCAGTATACGTTAAGTTAGTGTCCGAAAAGATCAATGTCGGATATCAAGGATAAATTGCTAACAGGTCATGATGAGCAGAACGTGGTGTCGAATAGCTACTCTGATCCTACCTGAGTCGTAATCATTGCTATTGTAGCAGGGCCGAAAATTCGTCGAAAAGGACCAACTTCTATGCGACCATGTACGCTTCATTCTCCATCGCAATCTCTCGATTGGACGACGAGCCCACTTCTAAGCAATGGACCGTGGATGTCAGTTCTATAAAAACATCATCCGACGAACAGCTCACCCTCAGATCAAGACGGAGTGAATTTGAAGAATTGTCAGTGCTTGGGTCTCTTCTCGACACATCTCCCTCTATTGTTTCAGATTCCGAGTACTCATGTGCAGTCGATGTCTGGGGTATCGAATCTACAGACATGCTCTTTTTGACATATAAATACTGTTATCGTTATCTGCGTTGAGTTTTATGGGGTACTCACAGGGATAAAGCTATGCAGCTGAGGTGGCGGATACATAATACGCCGGTTTTCGAGATTGTACTGATACATGTCGTGAGTTCGTTGCTCCAGAAAATGAGATTCCACTCAACATTAGCTTGAATGTAACTGGCTGATCCACTGTATGGATGATTCATCTTCTCACTTGTGATTTGGCACCTAGCCGCCCAACAAGTAAGTTACCACCAACACCTCACGGCCTGAAAATATGCTTCCGTGATGCCTAGTGGCGAAAACTAGGAAGCGGGGGCAAATCCCTCCGCACAGGAAGTGGTAGTGGTCAAAAGCGGAAGAAGCGCGCCAAAGAAGTTCCAAGTGGCTTGACATAAGTACTAGATGTCGACTTCAGATAAGTTCACAGCTGCCGGCGCCCAGAAGATGACCGAATAGAACACCTGACACATCGCTCGCGAGTCGCGATCAACAATTGATCAAACGATTTTATCCGTTCTTTCTCCACTTGCTGGCATTCAGAACATCCTACTTACGTAGAGAAGCACCCAAGTCGCTTGCAGGATTTATCATGTTTTTTAATGCATGGATTTAGCAGGGATCCCTCGACAAGTCTACATGTCAGTTTTAGTATCACTGAAGCTATGGGAGTCCACAATACATCCCGGTATAGAACAACCAAGAATATACCATGGACCAGTGAGATATTGGTCTATTTAAGGTGAGTGTTAGTACTCTATAGCAGCCTATGGCATGAAGCAAGTTACATTTTCAGGCTAGGCTTTGGTTACCTTTCTCGCTCAGCTGTCGGGGATATCGATTGCTTCTTCAATTTCCTACTATGCAGCCCTTCTTCGGGGACATTCGACCCCTAGAAGCATCTTGCCCCAGGCCGCGGCGCCGATCTCTGAACCCACCAACTTGAAAGTAAGCTATTGAATCCCCACACGAAGGTTTGGGCCGCCAACAAAACTGGATATCCCAATACCTATGTATGAAAGGCCTGAGTTGATTCAGCACATATATAAGACAATGAATTCATTAACACTGAAGTACTGAAGCTACTGACCATCATATCAGTTGCTTCAAGGGCAAGTTTGGAGAGTAATGTAATGAAATTTCTATAATTGGTATATTCATTACTGCCGCTGTCGCTTGCATTTGCCGCTCCGCCCATGTGGCGACCACGACTCCGAGTCTTTGTCGCTTCGATGTCTTCTACCACTGTCACTAACTTACTTATGTAGGTCATCGCAAACTTCAAACAACTGCACAAAATTCTCATCAATGTTTATTACACTCTCAGGCCTTGTGGAGTACTTATAAGTATTGTTTTGACAAGATCTGGATGGAGGAAAGAAATCATAGCGCGCACGTCTGATACACATTGAAGTTGGATGTAAGAACTCCAATCGAGAGGCTTACAGGTTGTCGGGTAGTTGCAATTTTTTATTACTACCAAGGAGCACTCTTGACCCTCGAACACTTGACACAAATCCGCCAAACAGAATTCTGGCAGGAATGCCCGCAGTGCACAGATTATCATTCAAATCCATCGTACTTGTCACACAGTGATCAAGCGATCCTCTGGGATAAGTACATTCTGTTTGACATCGACGATGATTGATATGCTGGACGCCATTATGGCGGAACGGAGCAATATCGGAATCACTTTGCGGCCACAAGTTTCCCACCTTGTTATCAGAGGGCTTTCCGTCTGTAAGTTTCTATCAGAGGATATTACAAGATATAATACGCCCTGCCTGATATGAGTATTTCTTTTGGGCCTCATCGTTTTCAAAGCTTCCAATCCAAACAATGGGAATTGTGGGACGACCACCGCACCGACACACCAATTGCTGGAGTATACACCAGAAGTTCCCGTGAAAATTTTCCCTCGTCATCTCATATGCAGCGGGATCTATATCTGTATTGGACTTCTACAAGTTCCAATCCGTTTCTTTATGGGAATAAATGCTTTTATTCATGTGGATGGATATCAGTGAATTGGAGAGCCGGACGCCTCACATCGGCACCCGCACGGCATCTTACTTGAAACACATGCGTTCTCTCCCAGCATTCTTTCATTCACCACTCGGTACAAGCTCGTGAGTCCTTGCCTATAGATATCATCACATTTCCTCTTTGATACACTTCTCGCCGAAACGAGTAGATGGTTGTTTCTTTGGATTGGGAGTGCGGAGCCTTTACACGTAGATCCAATGTCTCTGGAGATTCGTATGCCCGGTCTATCTTCGTTTTTGAAAAATGCATCGTGGGCAGTCGCAAGGCGTGCGACTGGTCTGATTTGCATATTAGATGTTATGCCATGGCCTTCCTTCCATCCCACCCGCCGCTATATGACGGTTCACAGAACCTTGAACAATCATGGCGTTGACAATTCCACAGGCTGAGCTCACAGGTGTCTTTTTGGAATCGCTATCCTATGGTATGCGTTATTATATTTTGTTCCGTGATGTCGATCTCAGCGTGATATAGGCGTGTATTTGATGATCTTCAATCAATGCATGACTGTCTTGCGGAAGAGACACTCGCGACCTAGCGATTATTTGGTCGGCACGGCAGTGTCTTTATTCATCTTTGTGACTGCAGTGAGTAACGCGTCCTTAAGGACTGCTCGATAACCATCTAATCACGGAAATGCCATACCGTAGCATCTAGTCATCGATATCCTACGTAATATGCAGGCGTTCACTTGGAACGAGTCGATTCCCAACTATCCTTCGTCTTACTATGGCACATTTGACACTTGGCAGAATATTCTGAAAAGTGGCCTCTATGTGGCAGTGACTCTTGTATCCGACGCATTCATTGTGCGTACTTTTTGTCATGTTTCGCGATGAATAAAGATCAACTTTGGATGCAGTTGTATCGCTCTTTTATCGTTTGGGGACGAAGCTATCTAATCGCCACTGTCCCTTTCCTCCTTTTACTTGCTGGCATTGGTTCGTCTCACGTTTCGGTTTATCTCTTTATTTTGACTTTCCTCACAGCTATTGGCATATTTTGGGTGTACACATTAAGTTTGGTGTTGCCCGGCGAAGACGTATTCGCAGACGCACTCTCCGTTCGCGTGAAGACATTCTATTCAATCACTCTCGCAATGAATGTTATCTGCACAAGTGTGTTATCTTGAATCAGTATGGCGATATATTACTGATATTTCTCAGCGCTAATTGCCTACAAAATATGGAAAATACAACGGGCCGTTGCACCATTTGCCAAGGGTAATGAGAATGATCTGTCCCGTTTGGTATCCATCATCGTCGAGTCTGGTATGTGTACTAAGTCATTCCTTGACCAATCTTATCGTGCCCTCAGGATCCGCTTATTCGGCGTTATTGGTTATCATGATCTCGACCTACACAACTGGCTCACCCGCCATGTTCATCTTCTTGAATACCGTAAGCAGCCGCTGATGTTTAACTGTCCCATTTTTCTGAATCACTCGTACAGATGTCTCCAATTATAGTGAGTCTGTTTCTTCTATTGACTGATCGTGATCTCACTGTTTTTTGCATAATCGCAGGGAATAGTTGTGAGTATTTCTCTCACTTAAATTTCGTACACAATGCTCAAACTACATCTGCAGTTCTCTTCCGTTATTGTTCGTGTCGGACTTGGTCTCAGTCATGGAGACACACACCATAAGAAAACCACGCCGCTTTCGACGATGCGTCATCGGTGGACTACTCGGTCAAGTAATAGACCTTTACCCTCTGACCACATACTCTCATCATCCAATCTCGGCGCTTTTCCAGAAGGTGGTGTGCAGGTCTCACTGCAACAAACCGTGCACACGCACATCGATGGGTTCCCTGACGGCGAAATCGACATCGAAAATGATGTATCTAGCGCTGATTGGAAAAGTGAGACCTTTAATGCGGTTTAGATCGCTATTGCGATACCCTTTTCGAAGTTTAGGTTATCAGCTGTCTTACCCTCCAAAAACCTCTAACTTCTTGTCCATTCATTCATGAGGACTGTTCGTATTTACGGTACAACCTTAGATACCTGTGGATGGACTCCATGAGCTATCCTTAAGGATTCTCATTTTCAGTGTATTGTAGCCCGAGATGAGTCACTGCTGTATTTGGTTTTCTTTCAGTTCTAGTAACTTGTTTGATTTTGCCTGTCCATTTCAGTCATCTTCAAGTCAGACCGCTTAACATCTCAACCCAACTGCCCATACGAATATTCGACAGGATTGTCCAACTTGAATATGACTCAAAAGGAGGAGTAGCAATGGTGCATCCCGATTTGGAAAAGGTATAGCTCCCAAGTTGCCAAGTTGCCAAGTTTTGAGCCCCTACTAGTATGACGTCGCCAATGAAGGCAAGATGAAAGAGTATAAGAATTGATAGAAATGGCCGTCCCTCTCACTTCAACGGCTTTTATCGACGACAACAATCTTCAACAGACATAATCAACAGACATGGCTCGCCGAGGCTTCTTCTTCGATTTTTCCAGTGAGTTGTATTTTAGATAATTTACTGGAACCCCTCATTGTTATCGTACCAACGCTTAAAACCAGACAAATGCATCATCGTGACGGGTGGTAATCGTGGCATTGGTTACGCTTATAGCCGTGCGATCGCTCAGGCTGGCGCCAGGGTGGCTATCATTTACAGGTGCGCTGATCTTAGCTTGTGCCATTTTTTTCCCAAGTTCGAGCATAATGTGATTTGGATGAACAGGAGCTCTAAAGACGCCCCGGATGTCGCTGAAAAATTGGGCAGAGAATTTAGCGTGGATGTCAAGGTACTATCATCGTTTCGCTCCTAGGTCATTAATGCATGCTGATTGGCTGAACGGTGATATGCAGGCATTCCAATGTGATGTCTCCGATTCCGAACTGACCACTAAAACCTTCACCAAAATTCACGAGGAAATGGGCCCGGTCACCGGCTTGGTCGCGGTAAGCACTCACTTTGAATTTCATTGTCGCAGAAGATTGTTTGACTTTTTTACATCAGAATGCGGGAGTTTCCGTTGTGAAGCCTGCCATTGAACTGACATCCGAGGATTTCCATAAGGTATACGATGTTAATGTACTCGGCGTCTTCAACACCGCTCGTGCCATAGCCAAGTTTGTCATTTAAAAATACGCAGTGACGCACCATAAGCTGAAAATAATTCAAAACCAGATTATGGATAGATTCCAAACACCAAGGAGGATCTATTGTCATAACCTCTTCCATGAGCTCTCAAATCATCAATCAGGCTGCTCCAAACAAGGCCTTGACGCAGGTATGTTTTCTTCATGCAGTGAATATACCCATACCCATAACGACGTCAAATTTCAAGGTTTTCTATAATTCGTCCAAAGCCGCGGTGTCGAATCTTAGTAAAGGAATGGCGGCGGAATGGGCCCCGCATAATATTCGAGTTAACGCTGTGTCCCCCGGATACGGTGTGTTTTGCTTGCAATCATTATCAATCATTATCAATCGAATTCCTGTGATCTAGTCAACACTGACCAGACCTCGCACATGGACAAACACATCCGGGATCATCAAGCTAAGAACGTACCTTTGGGTCGTTTTGCTGAGGTATGTTTTCGACATCTGGCTGATAGGTAGTCCACGATGTTGATAAGTCTCGGTAGCCCCATGAAATGACCGGACAGGCTCTACTTCTCCTCTCCGATCATGGAAGCTACATGACAGGCGGAGAATACTTTGTCGATGGGTAAGTTTTCTGATTGTCGTTAAAAAAAATTCCGAAGCTGATGATGATGTAACAGAGGTAATCTCATCTGGTAAATCACGTTGCACGTTCAACGTTCATCTTCGTGGTGTATGTAAGTTAGTAGTAGTCGATAATCCATGTGTACTAGTATAAGTCTTGAATCAAGCAGCACAGACTCTCATAATAAACAACCCGCGAAACTGGCTCTTCTACACTTCCACGGGCAGAGAGGACCTTTTCTTGTTGCTGCCTGCGCTTACATCCAGGTCGAATGCGCCACGACTAGTAGATTCGTTGGAATTGCGTCGAAAAACCAAGGTGCCCACGGAGTTCGTATTGGCCTTGAGTTCCATTCCGTCCTCCGTAATGGCGCCGAACTTCGTGCTCCGGAAAACATGGCATGTCATCGCATTTGCTATCACGGTGGTCGGCACAACAAACCTTATCCGATAGGAAACGGAAGCGGTGGTCATGTATAGCATGACAACAGATAGAATGTTGCACGCGACTGCAACACTATAACATTCCATGAACAAATATATTAGTATCAGTGCATGCATGTAGCGGAATGGTACCGGAAAAAAGGATGAACACACGCACAGATAGTATATCTGCCCATCGCGCAGGAGCGATCTCGAGAACGCGGGTAGATACTCGCCATACAAAAATGCTCTGACCCACGCAGGCATTCTCGTACCGTGACTACCCCTTTCACAATCCCTGACGTCCACAAACGAAAGCATTGTCAACCGCCGCGAGATTGCCACGAACACGATGGTATCGTACACCAACGTCGGGAAGATAGCAGCGCCTACGTCCGCACTGACCCCGCTATCGATGCAGTACTCCGTGGTCCCGATGCTCGTCGCCGACACCGCGTTCACGAGCACCAACGAGCACGCGAACACACCAAGCCATAGGCAGCCGAAGAATGCCGTGGCGAGCGTGGTGCCCCCGTATATGGCTCGCACACGGAAGAAGAAGAGGAGGCCTGTAGATGAGGTGGCAATTGGGAAGGATATGTTGATAGCTCTTTGGAAGGCGGAGCAGTGACCCACAGATGTGGCTTTTTCATATTTAGATGTAAGGTCAGGGTCAACTGGTATTTTATTCTACACTCACAATCGAAAATGGTACTCATGAGAACGAAGAACACGGTTGACAACCTGGCACGGTGAATAATAATTGAATGTGCATGAGTTACTTGTTCGCCGCTCTTGTGTACATGGAATCACACCTCGATACGAAGTAAGCAATAGTCGGAAAGCCCACCCCACACTTGAATATAAGGGTGTAATCATCAATGACATGCGAAAGAATATCCCATACTAAAGCCTTCAAATAAGATCAGCTGAGATAGCTGCATGAAACTGCTTGATAAAGGTAACTTACCCCTGCAGCGCCGATCAGGGTGTAAGTCGAAATTTGCGCTTGATAGGCCAACTGAGGCTCTAGAAAAGCCAGCTTCGTGAATGGATTCGGGAGATCTGAGCAGTTCAATGACATGGCAGCCTTGCAAAGATCAACACCAGTGCCAATGGGTGATTGTCAGCTGGGACTCGGGTTGACCGCGGCCGCTGGTCGAAAGATGATCGGAGTCTGAGCGAACACGAATACCGTATGTTATAAACCTAGGTTACAGATCCCGACTCGGATGGAGACTGACGTTGTTCGACTATGCTTCTCATAGCACCATAGCCCTTTGAATTTGGATGCCGAACCCGATACCGGCGGGCCCGCAAAAGGGAGCTGAAGAATCAGGATAGGACTGACATTGTACCCGCGGGAATGCCTAGGAATCGTCCTGCCCGGAGCCGCTGTGCCTCAGGCCTCGGGCGTCATGCATTCGTGGCCCAAAAGGGCCCAAATGACCACTTACATATTGCAGTGGGATAAGAAGGATACTTAAATGGAGAACTCAAAGCGCATGTGACTCTGTATGGTCACTTTGGACAACGATGTATTCGACTTCCAGAAAGGGATATGCTGATACTCCACGGACAACAAGCTTCCTGGTCCAATTAACGGACTCACTGGTGATCTTTTGAACTCCTGTGATAAACCAGTAAACACCGACGAGACCTCGCACAGGAACAAAGTGCCGGAACCATCAAGCTAAGAGCGTACCTCTGGGTCGTTTGGCTGAAGTTTGCTTTCCATGTTTAACTGATAATCGATAAGCGCTTAAGATATACGAAACGCTAGATTGTGGCTATTTTTGGTCCCGCGCCTTCGGTTCCGCAAACAGCTGTAATCATTCAACGATGATGTTGACAAGCCTCGGAGCCCCATGAAATGACTGGACAGGCTCTAGGCTCTAGCCCCCTTCTCCAATCTTGGGAGCTACAGTACATGACAAGCGGAGAATACTTTGTCGACGGGTGAACTTGCTTACTCGTGTCGTTAAATGGCATTTCTGGAATCGACAGCGATGTGACAGGAACCTCGTCTGGTAAATCGTACACGTTACATGTTCGTCTTCAAGTTAGGGGTGTATATAACTGTAAGTTAGTAGTCGTTAGTCATGTGTACTGGTATAAGTCTCGATTCGAGCTTCAAGCAGTACAGGTTTTCTTCCACACACAACTCACGTTTTTACACCTCCACGGACGCCGACGCCCTCTGCTTTTTACCGCTTGCGATATCCGGTTCGAATACGCCACGACTAGTAGATTCGTTGAAATTGCGTCGGAAAACCAAGGTGCCTATAGGGTTCGTATTAGCCTTAAGTTCCATTCCGTCCTCCGTAATGGCGCCGAACTTCGTGCTCCGGAAAACGTGACACGCCATCGCATTAGCTATCACGGCGGTCGGCACAACAAACATTGTCCGATAAGGAGCGGGAGCGGTGGCCATGTATAGCATGACAGCAGATAGTATGTTGCTGGCTACTGTAACACTGAACCAATCAATACACAAGCGTATCAGTCCAAACGAATCCATGCAGCGGAATGACACCAGAGAATGGGTGAGAACACGCACAGATAGTATATTTGCCCATCGCGCAGGAGCGATCTCGAGAACGCGGGTAGGTACTCGCCAAACAGGAATGCTCTCGCCCACACCGGCGTTCTCGTACGGTGACTGCCACTTTCATCGAGACTGACGTCCACAAACGAAAGCATTGCCAACCGACGTGAGATTGCCACGAATACGATGGTATCGTACACCAACGTCGGGAAGATAGCTGCGCCTACATCCGCACTGACCCCGCTATCGATGCAGTACTCCGTAGTCCCAATGCTTGTCGCTGACACCGCGCTAATGAGCGCCAATGAGCACGCGAACACACCAAGCCATAGGCAGCCGAAAAATGCTGTGGCGAGCGTGGTACCCCCGTAGACGGCACGCACGCGGAAGAAAAAGAGGAGCCCTGTAGATGATGTGGCAATTGGGAAGGAGATGTTGATGGCCTTTTGGAAGGCGGAGCAGTGACCCACGGGTGCAGCTTATTTCATATTTGGGTGTAAGGGCAGTGTTCAAAGGTATATTATTCTACACTCACAATCGAAAATGGTACTAATGAGAACGAAGAACAAGGTTGACAACCTGGCTCGGAAATAGATAATTGAACTCGCGTGAGTTGCTTGCCCGGCCGCTCCTGTGTACATGGAATCACGCACCTCGACACAAAGTAAGCAATAGTCGGAAAGCCCACCCCGCACTTGAATATAAGGGTGTAATCATCAATAAGGTGCGAAAGAACGTCCCAGACCAAAGCCTTTGAATTAGATCAACTGAGATTATGAAACTACTTGATTTTAAAACTTACTCCTGCAGCGCCAACCAGGATGTAACTTGAGATTTGCTCTTGGTAAGCCAGCCGGGGCTCTAGAAACGCTAGCTTCGTGAATGGATTCGGGAGATCTGAGCAATTCAGTGACATAGCCGTCTTTCAAAGATCAGGTGGACCACTAGTCGAAATGTTGGAGTTGAGCGAGCGGCGAATACTCTATGTTATAAGCCTGGTTACAGATCCCGATGGAGAATGACGTTGCTCGATAATGCTTCTCATAGCACTCTGGGCTTTGAATTTAAACCTCGGCGCCGACCCACAGAAGATAGTCCAGGAGTCAGGATACGACTGACAACATTGTACACGCCGGAAGGCCTACGAGGCGTCCGATCCAGAGCTGTGCCGCATTACCCAAAAGACCATCTATACCAATGGGATAAGTAAGAAGGAATAAATGATGACTGTGCATGGGCAATTCGGACAACGAAGAGTTTCAATTC
>MU267816.1:0-14927 GCA_021014935.1 Hygrophoropsis aurantiaca
CGGAAATGATGTAGTCAGTTGATGCGCCACGATCCACCAGTAGTGATGTGTTCGCAGATACAATTCACGCTGTCCGCATCGTTTTTTGCACCCGGTTTCCCGCCATTCTTCACAGCTACGACCAGGTTTTTGCAGTGGTTGCGACTTTCTCATACAAGACGGAAGCCCATAAAATCTATATGTTTAGGAATGTACAATATTGATGACCACTTCCGATGGATCTTCGAACGGGCTGAGTACTAATTGGGAATTGATCGGCACTGATAAATCATCTAGCGTTGACCTATAAGTACACTTTGATAGCAAGGACTTCTGCAGCGGTAGAGGGTTTTCTGTGGATAAAAGACAACGGTAGTGGGCACAAGCATATTTGCCCATTTTTAATCCCAGATCAGATTTGGCAGCCTTTTCCCTGAAACTCTTCGAAACCTTGGTGCGAGAATGTCCCATCTCTTCGCCAAAGCTGACGGGGTCGTCCGAGTCACGAACACGTTTGCTTCCAGGAACAAGGTTATCTGCATCGGTTGGGCAATTCTCCTTTCTGGGGGTGGGAGGGCTCGGAATTGGCGATGCTGACAACGTTGGGGATGCAGTGCCAGGATCATTGTGGTGACCGGGTACAGTATCCACGCCGCAGTCACAGTTGACCTGACTAAGATCATAAAAACCAGGTGTTTCGACGGAAGACCAACCTTCTTCGCTGGCGAAGAAACGCCATTTTGGCTTGGGTCCTCTTGGAGTAAAAGTAAGTGATCTTGACTGAATATGAATACTATATAATCAGACGATGTGCAGGTATTGTTATGATGAATTTACTTACTGTTGCATTTATGCTTGGGGAGTTGAAGTCTGGCTGCTGCTCAGCTGCACTGGCAGCCGTTTACTTACACTGGCCATGGCGCGTTCCATTGGACACGTTGATCCAGCTCTTGTGCAGGATCAGGTGGAAGAATGCACGTCATTGCTGCAGGTCTAGTCAAGTTAACCCGCGATAAGTGGGGTTGAGATCTAAAAATGGGAGCACGCGAGCCAGAGGCACGAAAAGTGCGGCGTTTCATTGACAGGCGTGGCGCGGACCTAACGCAACCAAAGGTTGACATTGCTTTGATCCGCTACCATGTCATTCCCCGGCGTCATCGACGCGCTTTGCCTGAAATATCCCCAACCGAATGATATAGATAGATGCGGGACGCGCGCCATTTACTTCGTTTTAGCCTGGGGAGGATTATGAAAGATTGCTGGCAGCACTGAGGCTGCAGTATCTTGGTACTAGACTGTGCCATGAATAAACAGCGGGAAGGGAGAAAGGAAAGTAGAGGTGAGCCAACAATTTACTATACTAGTAGGAAAACAGACGCGCTTGCAGTTTACGCTATGTTGGAAACTGCAAGGTGTCTATAATCCTGAGCCTGCCGTCTGGGGTCTTGAAGTTGACGACAGTTTCCTCGGCTACTACATCTTTGGCAAATTGGCAGTGGCCAACTCCGAGGCGCGTCTGATTTTTCTGTCAAGCACTCGTGAACTGTACGTGATGACATTTTGCGCCCACAGATCAATCAGAAATTCCCGTGTCGGCAGTTCTCCTATCTCCCGAAACCTATACTTCATATCAATAAAGCGTATAGTACATCAGGTCAGGCATCATGATCTGCAACTGGAACAAGCGAGAGCTACGGTCTGACTACCAACGGGACAGTGTGGTTGGCTGAGACTGCACGAAAAAGGAAACGTTTCCGAGACTAATCCAAACGGAGGGGTAAGTAGGAGCTAGCTTTTCAGATGCCCATGGGCCTTTCCACGAGCATTCTTCTCGGCTCCATTCGATTGCACTAGGTGTACCTAACTGGGGTAAGATGAATACAGGACTGTTAAAGATGTACTACGAGGTAAGCACATCTCGAATCACTCCATCTTAGCACATGAAATAACCTTCTTCACGATTGTTCAGGCGAAAGTTCTATGAAAAAGAGTAGTCGTAGTACAACATATCCCCTTAGCCGGACTCGTTGAATGGGACATTGGTACTCCTTCCTCGCACACGTCACCGCCAACTAAACTGAATTCCGCTGTTGCGTCCGCGGGAACCTTGGGCCTCCGTCACACTCCTGCCATGGTAGATCTTACGTTCCTCTGATATTACAATCGCGTGCTTGTGCCCTCGAATGAACGGATGCACAATCAACCCAGATCTAGCTTGACTAGGGGACATTGGTACGAGGGCTGCGATGTGGCAGCGATACAATGTGTCGGCTTTGACATGACACTCAACAAACGCGCTAGGCCTTTTCTTCCTAAACTGTACGGTATTTTGGGGACGTTGTGGAGATTTAACACAACAAAGCTAACCGAACTCAACAACAGACCCTGCTTAGCAGTACTCACCAGCCCTCCGCCTCCGCCTCTCACCATGCTCGTTTCAAGTATGTCCCTGGCCCGAGTATGGGTATAAGACCACACACTATTTGCCCTGTCAGTTTCACGCTGATACACTTACATGATTTCCGCATTCATTATCTCTTCAGCAGGATCTGCTCTCTTATCCCTGTTATCAGCTTTAGTGCCCAATCTCGCGGCCGATGTTAAAGCAGACAGAACTTGTGTTCAGATATCGAATACTGTCTCCTCTGCTTCCCATGTCTACTATCTAGGTTTGTCTTTCTGGTGAAAGTTCGCAAGTACACTGATCCTGGCGAACAGGATCCCTTCATTATGACAAGGATGTTGAACACTGGGCTTCTTCTAGCTTTCACGTCGCGGCATGTTCGTTCGAGCCCGCGACGGCTGAAGATCTTGGTATTGCGGTGAGTTTTTGCTTTCCGATAAACGTGCCATGAAGCTTGACGCATGCATGTCATACAGTTGCAAATATTGGGCACAAATAGAACTCCTTTCGCTGTGCGTTTATTTCATCCTTTCATGTCCAACGGCTGTTATTTAATCAAAATGGTTCCTTAGGTCAAAGGTGGCGGCCACACGTCCAATCCTGGTTTCTCTTCTACGACCGGTGTTCAAATCGCGATGTACCGATTTTCACAAGTCAATTACGACCCAACCAGCCGGACTGCGTCTATTGGGGCGGGTTTGACCTGGGACGATGTCTATTCGGCCTTAGAACCCCACGGAGTGAATGTAGTAGGTGGCAGAGTGTCTGGTGTAGGTGTTGCTGGGTTTACTCTTGGCGGAGGTACGTTGTACTCGCGCCAATTTTACTCTATTGGAATAACCGAAATATGACCAGGCTACTCTTGGTTAACGAATCAATATGGCCTGACAGTTGATACCGTCACGGCATTCGAGCTCGTCATGCCTAATGGTACTTTGACTGAGGTTACTGGAGAATCTCAACCGGAGCTGTTCTTTGGTTTGAGAGTAAGTTCTTTATCCAGTCCACAGCGTGATCACCGCTAACGCTTCTTTATGCAGGGTGGTTTCAACAACTTTGTACATCATTTATTCCCCTGATTTGATGATAGCGTGAGCTCAACTCTTTCAAGGGTATCGTGACAAAATTCACGTTAAAGACATTCTCGCAAGGACAAGTTTGGGTAAGCGCTATGATTGGCTTGTGCCTATTCAGTGCTCAGCGTCAATCTGGGTTAATAGGGCGGATTAATTACGTTCACGGAAAATAACATTCATTTGGTTAATGCTGCCACTGCAAGCTTTAGCGCCAGCAATACAGATCCCAAGGCCGGGATCATCACCACATACAACTTCTTGCTTGGAGAGGTGCGCACCTCGTTTTCAAGGAAAGAGATTGACCTTCATATTTCCCCTCATAGCCGGGTGTATCCCAGCTGTTATTTTATGATGGTCCCAATCCACCACCAGGGATCTTTGATTATTTCTTGGACATCCCTTATTTCACAAAAGATATCTCTACGCGATCTTTCTTGTCTCTTGTTACCTCATCCCCTTCTAATGCGACGGCGGGATCACGGTAAGCTTTCCTGTGCATACTCGGCCGCGGCGGTAACTGATTTTTGGTTTCAGTGGAATATTCAATACTGTATCTGTACTGAACTACCCTATTGCGCTCATTGATGCCATCGTCAATGAAACCATCGTAAGGCTCTCTCCCTTCACTTATGATGGGATGACTTATCCGATGTCGTAGTTTTATGGAACCACACTTGGACGTGCAATTGGAACCTTTATCTCATATGATATCGAGCCATTCCTGCCCGCGTTGTTCGACCATAGCAGCACGCCATCTGCTTACCCGCCTTCTCGTGCTCAGGGGCTTCTTCCCTTGAACATCTACTATGCTTGGGAGCTTCCGACTTCCGACTCGCTCTTCCACCATGCTGCGACAACCAGCGCGGCGTATCTCAAGAGGGTTGCTGTCGCTGAAGGCCAGGATGTCGAAAACGCGGCAGTGTATGGGAATTATGCGATCTACAGTACGCCTTTGGCAGATATATATGGTGCCAATGTGCCGCAACTGGAGAGCTTGAAAGCAGCAGTCGATCCGAATAACGTTATGGGTCTTGCAGGAGGATTTAAATTCTGACCTCTTGCGGGATTTATGTATCCCGCATAAGCTTGTATACTAGGTTGGATGGATGTAACTATGTAACACCGCAGATTAGGCACAGAATTGAGAATACTACATCGAACTCGAAAAACTCATCACGGAAGTACCGAAGAAGGACGGTAGCCTTCTGCGGCTCCCCATGTTCACTGGAGGGTAGGTAGTAAAGGGGTATAGATGCAGTGGATAATACAATACAGAATGAATATATGAATCGCAATTATGCTTGAAAAGACCGATCAACAAACTGTGATGCCAAAGTTGCCAATACGCACAGATTATGTACCTGCAGCTCGACCTTGAGCATTCCCATTTGTCGGCTTTTCTTCCCTTATCGTCGCTAGCACCTTTTCTCGAAACCCTGGGGTTGTTAGTGCCTTTACCACAGGAGTCGTTGATTTTCGTATGACAGGAGCTTTCGGGGGTGGATAATTCTCATTCGGTCTTCGCATAATGAAAGCATCTTCTCCATTCTGATCTAAATCATGACGAAGTAAAGTTTGAATCTCTCTATAGATGACGATGCAAGACCCACAATATCGAGGCACTGTTCTCTCGTACTGGTACCCCAACCTGTCATAGAGAGTTTGGGCGCCGACATTCCCTGCTCGCACGGAGAGTTCAACGTAGGCTATCCCCAAATCAGCCATCGCCTCGTCTGGAATCCAAAAGTCAAGTTGTAATGGATGGCAAGAGAGTAAAGATGGCCGAGATAAGAGGCAAATGGTGAAATGTCACTCACAGCTCTTTTCCATTAGTCTCGTCGCGACGCCGCCTCTTCTATAGCGCTTGGAAACGGAGAGTGAGTCGATAAGACCATGGCGTGGGGGTCTAATTGGCCTCTTCATTCCACCTTCTCTGCAACGTCAGCGCTATGGTCAGTCGGAAAGCATTCATGGGGCATGACCTGGGCGCACACTGAAGAGAGAACATATCCAACCAGTTTTCCTTGAGAATTCTCCGCGACGAAAGATACTGTCGGCCAAGTCAAGAGGCAGTATGTCCCTGGGCCACGAATGCCGCTTAATCATACTGGAATGAAAGCAAAGCGAAAGACAGCATGTAGAAAGCTTACAGAATCGTAATGAATAGTTCTCTGGGATGTTTTGTAAATTAAGCGCTTGAGCGTCCACAAGGTCCTCTATCTGTGATCACTTCCAATGTCATATTAGATTCCATTGGATGCGATATTCGGCATACCTTGAATAATCGGATATTCATGTTGATGTACACAATCAATGCCAGCACAATGTGGAACCCAGCGGAATGAGAAGGGAGGGTATGCCTCGAGCGATATGAGAATGTCTGCAGGCAGCTGAAGGCTGTCTTTAGGTAATTACTATACGCTGCAGCGACCACGACTTGAATGTACGCAATTGGGAGGGCACACAGCAAGTTTCATCTGGTGGCGGTTGCCGTATAATACTAGAAGCACAAATTTCCATTCGTAGATCTTTGTGGGCGGCTGATGTTGAATGTCATAACATTGGAAAGTACAAGATCAAGTAACAGATTGTATAAAAGGTAGCAAGAACTTGAAGAAAAACAAGGACACAAGAAACGAATCCGATAAATACATGGTATCATTTAAAGGATACAAAAGGTGCAAGCAAAGGTAGAGATAAGGCTACAAATTATGCGAAACTGCTAAAAAGACGGAAAATCATTAGTGAATCATAAGTTATTCTAAGAATAAGGTCCACAAGTAGATTAACTTGGTGGCGAGATCAGCCCCAGATTGAGATGCCATGTCGAATCTGGATTGAACGTGGGCCACAATCCCCAAAAGATTTTCTTGTCTCCGAGACAGTCCACACGGCGAAGTCCTTGGCGCCATTGATATTCCGATAATCCGCTGTTATTTTCATAGACCCGTTTTCGAAAGGCCTGCCGCAACCGTTCTCCATTTCCCCAAGATAGCCCTTCAATAGTCTGGACCTCCGCCAGCGTGAGTGGTGTCTGGAAGAAATCGTGGATTGCAGTTAAGACGTCCCAGACTTTCAAATCCGATGAGCGTTCTACGGAAATTGGTCCCCAAAACCGTGACATGAAGCCAATATCGCAGACAATCAGAATCTTTTTCACCGGGGGATGCGTAGCCTTTTCACCGAGTATTGGGTCAATGCTGAGGGAGATGGCTTTACCTACGATCTGTCTGCCTGTCATAGGATGCCGTGCAATATCCCAGCGGAGCTGTGGTACATATGAACTCTTAGGGTTAGGGATGATCCAAGGTGCGATTGTAACTGGAGATCGATGTGGATACGGCAAAGGTGGGAATGTTCCCGCTGTCCATTGGGGGCATGTACCGGGGAGTGGCCACCCGCCTGTTACTTGAGCAGCAAACCAAGGGTCGAGTGGGGGAGAAACCCTATCCGGACACCGCACTTGACCGAGGATTGGGTTGGCGCTGAAAAATAGGTGCGGTGATACCCCCGGTTGGGGCTGCGGGTGGGGGGTCCAGGTGAGAGAACCAGAAGGGAACTTCCAAGTGCTGATGTCCGGCTGGCGTCGAGGCAGAGTGGGTGTAGCTGGGGGAATGGCCGTTGTCCTAAATGCGCTACCGGAGTGATGGGGCATAGCTGCCCGACTCCGATGGTGTCGTGGATGAGGGGGAAACGCACCCCAAAGTCGGTCTAAGTGAACCGTTATCAGAGGTTATGAAAACCACACATATCAACGATGCTTACCAGGATCAGCCTGGATTCCAGAGTTTGGGGTCCACCGGTTCGCAACAACGCTGGCCCTTCGTTGGTGGCCTGCAAGGTTAGAACTGCGAGGATTAGACGCATGTGGCTGTGGAGTTGCGGGTGGCCATCTGTCGAACCAGCGGGGAGGTCCGTTCCAAGATGCAGAGTTGATAGGGTTAATGGGAGTAGCGGTGTGAGTACTCTCGTTGTACCATGCGCGTTTCATAATTTCTGGTGGGATATTCTGGTGACCAAATTCCATGGCTTTGTTGCGAAAAAAGCGCAAATCCTGCAAAACATGATCGAATTCGCGGGCATCGACGTATATTGACATTGTTGCGTGAAAATCGAATGTTGGCTATTGCTGCAGAGGTCTTTTATAGCTTGCAATGATAAAATACAGAAGGTGAATTTAGAAAGAGGGTGTCAGTTGAGGGAGCGGGAAGTAAAGAAGAGCTGAATTGCGCCATTTTCGTTTGTTCTTCCCTCTTTTAAGTGACTTTTCCCGCCGCGGCGTCACAAAACCAACAAAAGGCGATGCGCAAGCATATGAGCTCGATTCGAAGTGGACGACACGCCACGCTTCATTCGTTATCGTTGTCCCAGAAAGCTGATATGGTCCCCAGTGGCGCGACAATCATGTTTTCGATTCGGAAGGAGTAACCAAGTCGGAGTCTATGGTGCGTAGCCATCGTGCCCACACAGGACTGTTCTTGGAAGAACAACACAAGGATGAATTGACAAGTGGCGACTGGTGGGAGAAATTATTATAAACAAAACCCTATGCCCAGCTGTCGGGACTGTCAATCCATTACTATAGACCTACAGAGGCTAAGAAACCAGTATCAGCGTAACGGAGGTTACTAGAATAAGAGACTCGTACCGAAATGGCCTGCAGTGAAGAGCGTCACGGTTGGAGACAGACACTCGGCACAAGGTTTCTACCCTAACCTTAGTTCAGGGTCGGATTTGGTGATTGTAGCCAATTTAGAGATCTTACTTTTAGACTTATCGATCGTGTAAGGCACTCTCAGGCTCAGGCTATGCCTTCAGTTAGAACAACGCTGATCTAAATGTCTGCTGTACTTACAGGAACAGTTCCTTCCACCGATCGCGGTATCGTTGACGTGGTTCTCCAGGCGTATAGCGACAAAGCTAAGGATGGCGCTGATCCTGAATGTGAACTTTGCAGCTATTGTAACATGGCCTGACAGCTTACCAGGATGGCATTGTAGATGCCAAAACAGTAGCGAAAGCTTTCGGATATACGCAGGAACAGCTGCAATCTATTCCAGCTGAATCTCACATGGGGCTTAGCTGTGGTAACCCCGTCGCCACGGCATCCCTCAAACCAGTGAGCTCATAATACTTGAATTATCCACGATTTGACGAGTATTGTTCAGGGAGAAACAGTCCTGGATCTTGGATCTGGTGGAGGTATCGATGTTTTCCTCGCAGCGGCTAAAGTTGGCCCCGAAGGGCAAGCTATTGGCTTAGATATGTCTGCAGTATGTACCGTATCTCAGCATATCGCGTGAGAGTTCGACTCAACCATTATTTGCCTATCGTAGGATATGATTACTCTTGCACGTCGTAATGCAGCGAAGAAAGGACTCAAACCTCCACACGTGGCCTTCGTTCAAGCGCTTCTGACTGAACCGCTTCCTATCGCCTCAGATTCCATGGATTGCATCCTCTCAAACTGCGTTATTAATCTCCTTCCAATCTCTGGCAAAGCAGCTCTTCTTAAAGAAGTCCACAGAGTTTTGAAACCCGGCGGACGTATCGTCTTGGATGACGTATGTGCTCTCTCACCGAAATGCGTTTTTGGCATGCCATTTAACTGTCTACTTACCTCTGAGGTAGATCATTGTCAAAAAACCACTCCCCGAAAGTTTACGCTCCAATCTCAGTGCTTACGTTGGTTGTATAGCCGGAGCACTTCAGCTTGATGAATACAAACGGCTTCTCACTGATGCGGGATTTGCGGGTTTGTAGAGTGTATCCAATGAGATCTATGAACCTTTTAAACTTAACCCTGTATTTGACAGATGCACTGTTTGTTGATACCAAAGGCGACTTGAACATTTACGCTGTAGATGGTAATCTTGGATGCTGCCCTCCCACAAATCCCACTTCACCAGTTGGAGGCTGTTGTGCTCCGAAATCGGCCTCTTCACCTGGCTGTCCTCCCAAAACGACTTCGTCAAATTCCTCGTCTTCTCCAAGCTCGACATCCAAGGGCTGTTGTTCCCCGGATACTCCCGTAGTATCTGGTGGTTGTGCTCCCAAATTGGTTGATACAGCTCCGATGACTCCTGCAATCAGTGATCTCAATGAATGGGCCGGTATGTCAAGTACTGGTTTTTATGATGTCGGAGACTGAGTTACCACAGCATCATTCCAGATCTATGCCATGAAAACTTTTGGAAACGAGGATGCTACACCCAGCAAGTCAACTACATCATCCGTGCTACTTAACTGGGCGGATGCATACCCTTTTCCGAAAGCTGTACGCGTCGATATTTCCTGTGAAGAAGTAGTCGCAGCGATAAAAAGCCAGGCGGATAGTTTTGCAGTCATAGATGTCCGGCGAAATGATCATACTGTAAGTTTTATCGGGGATTTCTCACATATCAATCTGGATATTTTCGTTCTCCTTAGGGTGGGCATGTACGTGGAAGTACCCAATGTCCAGCCCAGACATTTTACGACGATCTTCCGTCGTTTTACTCGAAATTCAGCACTGTTGAGCGAGTGGTATTTTACTGCAACAGTTCTGGTGGGAGAGGCCCCCGATGCGCCGCATGGTGAGTGCCATTCGATGATATATTTATTATGTGATGTTGATTTGAACTGAATTTCATCTGCTTCACAATGTAGGTACCAAGACTACTTGAATGAGCGGGGGAATACAGCTTCGAAAGCGCTTGTTATGACGGGCGGCATTAAGGCGTGGTTGCAAAAATATAAGGAGATCGAGGAATTGACTGATCAAGACTGATCATGGTATAAATTGCGGTAAGGTGCGTAGACCAGAACGAAACTCATGCTACTGTAGTCTGCTGACCTGCTATCAACCTTCGCTCTGTGCCCACTTTCCAGACAAAAGAAAGGGGGCAGCGAGTCATATGATTTAAGATGTCCCATTCTCACTCTCACACCGCTATGCGTAATCTATTATTACATCAACAAGGAAATTAGGCTCCTCGCCGGGATCATCGATGCGCGCCCGACGGAATGAGGTGTGTGTGCGGTCGCTGCAGTGGACCCTGAATCAGACACGTGATGGGAAGATCGACCAACCTCCTAGTGCTCCCCCAATCCTATGACCCGGTTCCGAACACCTTCGGTGTCATGGCGGACCGCGTATCACTTGTTGCGTGATCTTTTCCACGGCATTTGAATCATCAGCGCGCGACCGAATCATTCATCTGTACTGGTGATCCGATCTCGTGACAAATATCGTTTTCCCGCCAGCTGGAAGAGCTTATAAGTAACTCGCTGGAGGAATGTATATTCCTTCGAGTTCATCTACACATTTCATCATGCAACTCTCCCGAAAACTTACTGGGCTCTTAACCCTGCTGACATTTCATCTTCAAGTTCAGGCTCAGTCTGCTCCGACTGTTGACCTTGGATATGCATCGTATCAAGGCGCGGTAGATACCACCACAAATATCACCAGCTTCCTTGGGATTCGTTATGCTGCTCCACCAATCGGTATGTATCAATTGGTTCTGCAAAGGCGAAGCTGGCTACTTATACTTTATCGATGGTTGTTGCTATTTGGTTAAACAGGCGATCTTCGCTGGCAAGCCCCACAGCCCCCAGCAACCGTTTCGGGTGTCCAACAAGCCACTACTCAGCCAAATGAGTGCTATCAAGCCCCAACAGGCAACTCGTCCACGAACCCATTCATCATGTCTAAGCGTGCCGTGGTCGAATCTGAGGATTGCCTATTCTTAAAGTCCGTTCATGGCTACTACTTATTTGAATGAATGTGGACATTGATCTTGGTTTTGGGTGTGATCAGTGTGTATACTCCTGGAGATTCTGTTTCTGCCGCTTCCTCTGGGGATGGTCTTCCGGTCGTTGTGTGGATTCATGGTGGAGGGTATGTGGACGTTCATTTATACATGTGAAGGCATCCTCAATTGACATTGGTACGTGGATATCATGATATAATCAGATATATCGCGGGGGCGGCCTCTGGCTTCAATGGCGCAGATCTCATTGTAGACTCGAATTACAATGTTATAACTGTGCTTATACAGTATCGACTTGGATTGTTTGGTGAGTTTATTTATGTTCCCAAGCCTAATGCCAATTCTCGATCCTCACACCCTTTTATAGGATTCCTTCCAGGCGAAGCCGTCAAAGCGGACGGCGCATTGAATGCCGGATTGCGTATGTTTTCGAACCACGACTCCTTTGCTCCTTCGACTAACTACCAAGTGAATCTATGATTGTAGTCGATCAAAATTACGCGCTTCAGTGGGTTCAAGAGCACATCGCTGCATTTGGTGGAGACCCAGCGAAAGTGACAATTTGGGGTGAATCCGCTGGTGAGTTTTACTTGGACTTGACGTCATTTGCATCGTGATGTATAGCTAAATTCTATTATTAACAGGCGCCGGTTCTGTGCTGCAACATCTCGTTGCTCATGGTGGAAATACCCAACCGCCGTTGTTCAGAGCAGCAATGACAAGTTCCACTTTCTTGCCCTCTCAATACGGATATAATGAACAAATCCCGGAAGTAAGTTATCCACCTATGTCTCTACATCGTATATTCCCTTGCTTTTATGCCTTGCAGTCAGGGGTCAGTTGCTTATGTTTTTCGCTATAGATGCTGTACAACGAAGTTGCCACCGGGGCTAAGTAAGCTCTAGCAATTAGTTTCTCCTTCTTTTCTACGATTGACCTGTCTCGTCATCCATAATAGCTGCACGACGCTCGCCTGCCTCCGCGAAGCGCCAGTCGACGCGCTGCAAACACTCAATTACAACCTGAACCTCGCTGGATTCTATGGGGCCTCCGCCTTTGTTCCTGTTGTAGATGGAACCTTTATTGTAGAACGACCGACCGTAACAATAGCCAAAGGAAAGCTTAACGGAGTGTGTTTTATTTGTACATTCTCGCTGCCCACTTAGCTGATCATGATGGTCTCAGGAAGCTCTGTTGTCCGTAACTAACACATACGAAGGAACGATCTTTGTCAATCTTCCTGAAGTAGCCAATACGGATGTTGACACCTATGCGACAACACTGTTCCCCGGCTTCGGGCCAGAACAGTCAGCGGAGGCTGCAGGAATTTATGGTGCGACCATGCTAGGTGCAACCGATGATGCATTAGCCATTGGTGTGATGGGTGAATGTGAGTTTGCGACCGTTTTTCAAGAAGATGATCTGAAGCTCGTACTCATGGATTTTGAATCATCTAGCGATATTTATTTGCCCAACCTATTACCTCCTCAAAGCTTTCGGCTCTCGTGCATGGAAGGTATGCCTTTCATCTGCGCTAATATTTACCTGATCTGCGTCTAATGCTCCTGGGGCTCTAGGGCGAATTCGCGATCCCACCCGGTGAACACGGCAATGACATACCATACTATTTCACTTCGTATGTGTTCCATCTCGCTGCTTCTCTACCGACGAGTTAACACTCTTATGCGTCATAGCCAAAACCCGCCTTACAACAACGCCCAATTCATCACTGCCTTTTCCGGAGGCTTCCTCTCCTTCGCAACGTCGATGGATGTGAACCAAAAGGTGTACGCTGACGATATCACCCCACAATGGAATTCGTGGTCCGAAGGGATGACGGAGATGCTTTTCAATGAGACAGCAGCGGGAGCGCCAGTTGTGCAGCCTACGACGACAAGTGCTGATGTGCTTGCTCGATGCGCGTAAGTTTTGTCCTTGTGGTTCCATCTGGCATGGTACTGATAAAGTTACAATTAGGTTCTGGGATAGTGTAGCAGCGTATTCTGCGCAGTAGACATTGATCCGTGAAATACAGGTCACAGGATAATATAACCATTCGTATTTTTGGCCTCTTCCCGATACATCATTGGGCAGTGATATATCACGGCTGTCACAACAGTGAGTAACGCATTACCATCTATCTCTCAGCACAGTCTTGTGATAGATCGGATGAATGAGCTTTTGGCTGGCTGGGCTGTGATATATCACGGCTGTCATAACAGTGAGTAATACATTACCATCTATCTCTCAGCAGTCTTGTGATACATCATATGGACAGTGTAGCCTGTATATTGTGCAACTGCCCCACCACACCTAGATATTGACCAGTGTGTCACTGCGATAGCCAAATCTTAGTGATGGGAATATTATATAAGCGTCACAAGTCGTTTGGGAACCTCCCCACTCCGGTTCCGAATACCTTCGGTGTCGTAGCGGACCGCATATCACTTGTTGCATGATCTTTTCCACGGCGTTTGAATCATCAGCGCGCGACTGAATCATTCATCTATACCGGTGATCCGATCTTGTGACAAATATCGTTTTCCCGCCAGCTAGAAAAGCTTATAAGTAACTCACTGGAGGAATGTATGTTCCTTCAAGTTCACGTTCTTGCAAGGTATTTTGACCTCTTCAGCGTGTTTCAAAGGTTTTCCGGATGTAGCGTTGAAGTACACAAGCAGGATCAGATGCAACCTGTGGAATCACGGCAACAAGCGTTCAGCTGGCACCGACTCCACATATCACTGATCATCTGTACTGGTAATCCTAAATCGTGTCACATATCGTTTTCCCGCCAGCTAGCAAAGCTTATAAGTAACTCACAAGAGGAAGGTATGTTCCCTCGGGTTCATCCACATATTTCATCATGCAACTCTCCCGAAAACTTACTGGGTTCTTAACCCTGCTAACATTCCATCTCCAAGCTAAGGCTCAGTCTGCTCCAACAGTTAACCTTGGTTATGCATCGTATCAAGGCGCGGTAGACACCACCACGAACACCACCAGCTTTCTTGGGATTCGTTATGCTGCTCCACCAATCGGTATGTATCAATTGGTTTCGCAAAAGCGAAGCTGCTACTTATACTGCACTGATGGGTCGCTACTATTCGGTTAAACAGGCGATCTTCGCTGGCAAGCCCCACAGCCCCCAGCAACTGTTTCTGGTGTCCAGCAAGCCACTACTCAGCCAAATGAGTGCTATCAAGCCCCAACAGGCAACTCGTCCACGAACCCATTCATCATGTCTAAGCGTGCCGTGGTCGAATCTGAGGATTGCCTATTCTTAAAGTCCGTTCATGGCTACTACTTGTTTGAGTGAATATGGACATTGATCTTGGTTTTGGGTGTGATCAGTGTGTATACTCCTGGGGGTTCCGTTTCTGCCGCTTCCTCTGGGGATGGCCTTCCGGTCGTTGTATGGATTCATGGTGGAGGGTACGTGCAAGCTCATTTATACGTGCGAATACGTTTTCAGCTAACATCGGTACATGGTTATCACGATATAATCAGATATATCGCAGGGGCGGCCTCTAGTTACAATGGCGCAGATCTCATTGTAGACTCGAATTACAATGTTATAATTGTGCTCATACAGTATCGACTGGGATTGTTTGGTAAGTTTATTTATGTTTTAGAGCCTAAAGCCCTCGATTCTCGATCCTCACACCCTTTTATAGGATTCCTTCCAGGCGAAGCCGTCAAAGCGGACGGCGC
>MU267816.1:14957-38575 GCA_021014935.1 Hygrophoropsis aurantiaca
TCGATCAAAATTACGCGCTTCAGTGGGTTCAAGAGCACATCGCTGCATTTGGTGGAGACCCAGCGAAAGTGACAATTTGGGGTGAATCCGCTGGTGAGTTTTACTTGGACTTGACGTCATTTGCATCGTGATGTATAGCTAAATTCTATTATTAACAGGCGCCGGTTCTGTGCTGCAACATCTCGTTGCTCATGGTGGAAATACCCAACCGCCGTTGTTCAGAGCAGCGATAACGAGTTCCACTTTCTTGCCCTCTCAATACGGATATAATGAACAAATCCCGGAAGTAAGTTATCCACCTATGTCTCTACATCGTATATTCCCTTGCTTTTATGCCTTGCAGTCAGGGGTCAGTTGCTTATGTTTTTCGCTATAGATGCTGTACAACGAAGTTGCCACCGGGGCTAAGTAAGCTCTAGCAATTAACTTCTCCTTTTCTATGATTGACTTGTCTCGTGATCCATAATAGCTGCACGACGCTCGCCTGCCTCCGCGAAGCGCCGGTCGATGCGCTGCAAACACTAAATTACAACTTGAACCTCGCTGGATTCTATGGGGCCTCCGCCTTTGTTCCTGTTGTAGATGGAACCTTTATTGTAGAACGACCGACCGTAACAATAGCCAAAGGAAAGCTTAACGGAGTGTGTTTTATTTGTACATTCTCGCTGCCCACTTAGCTGATCATGATGGTCTCAGGAAGCTCTGTTGTCCGTAACTAACACATACGAAGGAACAATCTTTGTCAATCTTCCTGAAGTAGCCAATACGGATGTTGACACCTATGCGACAACACTGTTCCCCGGCTTCGGGCCAGAACAGTCAGCAGAGGCTGCAGGAATTTATGGTGCGACCATGCCGGGTGCAACCGATGATGCACTAGCCATCGGTGTGATGGGTGAATGTGAGTTTGCGACCGCTTTTCAAGAAGATGATCTGAAGCTCGTGCTCGTGGATTTTTGAATCATCTAGCGACATTTATTTGCCCGACCTATTACCTCCTCAAAGCTTTCGGCTCTCGTGCATGGAAGGTATGACCTTCATCCGCGTTAATGCTTATCTGTGTCTGCGTCTAATGCTCCTGGGGCTCTAGGGCGAATTCGCGATCCCACCCGGTGAGCATGGCGATGACATACCATACTATTTCACCTCGTATGTGTTCCATCTTACTGCTTCCCTACTGACGAGTTAACGCTTATGCATCATAGCCAAAACCCGCCTTACAACAACTCCCAATTCATCACTGCCTTTTCCGGAGGCTTCCTCTCCTTCGCAACGTCGATGGATGTGAACCAAAAGGTGTACGCTGACGATATCACCCCGCAATGGAATTCGTGGTCCGAAGGAATGACGCAGATGCTTTTCAATGAGACAACAGCAAGAGCGCCAGTTGTTCAACCTACGACGACAAGTGCTGACGTGCTTGCTCGATGCGCGTAAGTTTTGTCTTTGGAGTTCCATCTGGCATGGTACTGATAAAGTTGCAACTAGGTTCTGGGATAGTGTAGCAGCGTATTCTGCGCAGTAGACATCGATCTACGAAATACCCCATTATCTAAAGGCACAGGTCTCTGAATAACATTAAAGCAGAGTAAGCAACATGATGTATCCACCTGTTCTCTACAATTTCTGCAAAGACTCGATTTGAGTGTTTTATATGTTGCATTTTGGTATGAATTGATGACATTTCCGTGGAGTAACATTCACTTGAATTTTGTCTCGAGGCTGCCAGGTTCCACCTCTACCCTCGTTTTTCACGAGGATGCCTGTACGTGAATTGTATTCTTACGCACTTCCCTCACAGCTGAGCCTGTATACGGCTTCCTCGTGATCATATTTACGAGTCTGAACCGCCGATTTCAAATGTGTCGTAGCCAGGTACGATGTATGTATATACACACTGTATGTCATCTCATGTCACATGCCTGCAGCTGATCAATCCACTTTTACTGTAAAGGTAAACGTAGGTGACCTATTTTCAAGTTCTTGTCCTCCAAACATTAATATTCATTGGTGTGCACATGCTTTCAGGTAGAACCAGCGTAAAACCATTCAATTTTTGGGCCCAACAGCCGCCTGCCCGATCACATTGCCCTACTCTTGCTATCAATATTAGTGAATTTGCTGTTATCACAAGCATTTTCTAATGGCTTCGGATAATAGCGGCTTTCTGAAGCCGACTGCAAGTGTTCGGCTGTGTTCGAGCCTCAGGTCCTTCCGGACATTCTTTGCATGTTTTTCAAACGCCGGTCTGTATCATAATGGTCCGGTCACCGTGTGGCTGGCTCGCGGGCCTCTTATCGTCGGATTACCAGGTGGGCCAATGTCAGTTTGTCTCCACCGTGACCGGTGGCGATCGTTAATTCGGACAGTTGGCGTACATAGACCATTCACTCGAGCATAAAGCGATACACCGCTCGATCACCGTGCTAGCATAACGTCAATAATTCAAAGGTCCACCCCCTCACCGACTCGACATCTGACCCACATTACAATGTTTATATATAGCTGGTGCGTTTTAAATGTTCGTCAGCTCCTTCAACAGCCCTCCCACCAAATCTTGTGTCTTGCATTCATTCGCTCAGCCTATGTGTTATCATATCCTCGCTTCTATCTTGGTTTTCCTCACTCTCGCTCCCACCATCGCTTTTGCTGTTGCAGTGTCCGCTCGCGATAAATCTGGGCCGGGCTGCAGTTATATATCCGGGCAAACAAGATATATCGACTCGATCAGTTGGTCACTTCGCGTCCACACTGGAAAAAATTGCGGTGGAGAACACTGGGAAGGCTTCCGAGGGCACCTAGCCACTAATCTAGATCAATGCGGCGGTTGCATGACATTTGCATCGACATTGAACCAGAAAATAGCGGGTTTAGTTTTCTCTACTCCCGGCTCGGGGTGGGATTTTTATTACGAGCAACCGACAGTGCTTGGTATAAACCTGTATCGGGATGATAACTGTCAAGATTTTAAGTGTAAGTGCTGAAATTTTTCTCTTGTTAATTTGTCTACTAGTAAGCTGATTTTCGTGTAGGGAGAAATAAGGGTAAAGCTATGGGAAACATGAATGTGGCCGGACAGAAGATGGGTTCATTCAAAGTCTGCTATGACACTATGCTTTAGGGGGTCAGTCCAAGGGAGACTCGGTCTAACATGGCATGAACTATTTTTCGGGCAACCATCATAATTCATACTATCAGGGTCAATTTTTGTAGATATACATACCACGGCTCATCGCAATTCTGTACAATACACACAGCTTTTAATGTGATTTGAACATCGCAGTAGTTCTTTTGTATCATCCCTCATAATATTTAACATAATAAACTGCATCGGTCGGTTCAACGACAGCATTTATTATGTCGACTCAATTATGTAGTGCGGCGGCGGAGTACATTCATGCACGATGGATTGAAAACAGAACTTTACGCGCGGGTGACAAGTGCCTACTGTAGCTGATGTTGTGTACAATTGACCGTCACTGCACATACATGAAACTTGCAGGAAACACATATATTGCACAACAAGACGAATAAGCATTTTCAATGCTGTTTATCATCAGCGAAAAAGCGATCAAACTATGACAATGTCCCACAGCCTCAGACATGGGAAAAACATAAGCCACTCAGCATTGCGCTGATCACCACGGTCCTTGGATGATCGAGGCGTCAATCGGATACAGGAGATCTCAGGCCCGTGGATGACACGTCTGAAGCCCCACTTTGACAAAAACGCCTGAGGGGAAAGAAGTATTTTGACTGGCTGGGAAATTGTTTTGCGGGGACCGGTAGATCAAAGGACAAAATGGCGCTACTTCGCCGTGAAATATATGCAAGGAATATAAAAATAAGAATAAGTAGCCAGTAGTGTTAAAATACGGCGTAATCTCACCGATACAAGCTGGTTTGCATTTTGATAGCGAGATTGTGAGAGAAACAAGGGATGGTGCGCTCTCTAGTTTGGTTGCCAGATCAAATATGATTCATGAACTAGCTGTGGTTTTAACGGGGAAGACCGAAGATGGAGATCCATGTAGGTACATGTTCTATTTGTCTTAAGCACAGTGTATATGCAGATTCCGGGATTCGGCTGAACATCTGGCAGCCGGAAAACATATGAATTGCCGTGACGGCGTGATTATCCGAGGCAGATCAAGTAATACCAAGAAGGCCTGCAGATCATATACTGGAAAAGATGAGTTAAACTGCGGCGTTTGTCGGAAATCCAAGATACCCACTTACAACGCTGGGCGTCAATTATACAACCGAGCTCAAGGATGCGGAGATTTAGTATATCCATGGGACAAACGGAAATATTTCGCCATGAGTACCAAAACTGAGAAGTCAACTAATACTCCTTAGTATCAAAATCCGGTATAGACTCAGCAACGGAAACTGTACTGCAGAGTTTTATGAGTGAGAGAGATCATAGGAGATGCGCTCTTCAATCTGGTTGCCGGATAAAATAAGATCCACGAATGCCTTGGAAGAGCAAACGGGGAATGCCGAGCGCTGAGCGCTGAGAACCGAGCTCATAGCCGATTTATTTTATGGTCCAAAGGTCGGAGAGCGATGGTGAAGTGCATGCAGGCAACCCGGGAACCTGATAAAATGCCTCGAAGCTGAAACCCGAAGGATCGTCATAAGGCGGGATTGTCTGAATCAAAGCATCGGGGAGGAACTGGATAAGCAAGAACAGTAAGGCTCACAAAATAAGATACAAGGTGTGGTGTTGTCAAAACTTACGAGCTGGAAAGTATTAAACACCGGCCATCGCTTGAACCGGACTGAGAGCCGATAGCGTGATGTGGTATCACGCATCGCAACACTGCGAGCGGCGCTGATCAAATAGGTCACAATTGGATTGTTGATAAGCAGGCACCAGAAGCTTACCATATAATGATCATTTGGCGATGGACCATAACATTCAAGCCCACTGAAGAAGCGATGCGGTGAGCATCCGGCTTATTGATCCACCGGTTACGCATATGCTGCAATGGAACGCGCCACAAAAGCTTTTCCAGGGGAATATTGAGACAATCACCCCATTCGTCCGAATAAGGAACGATTCGTTGCAAAGTAAGATCATCAGCACGGGTGAGATATACTATAAAATGCCCGTTTCAACCTGCCCGGGTTCACAAAAGGACCTGGGGGCGTACCAATATTGGTCAGAGTATAACAGAGCCATAATGACAATAGGGTTCCAAATATGAACGGGAGAAGGATATAGGTCGTTCCAGTTATCTTCATCCGATAATTACCTCTCACGAACGGCCAGAGGAATGCTAGGAGGGTTAGTAGGCATATAAATGTGGAAACTCGTTAGCTGCGACAAAATAAAAAGAGAGAGTGATAGCTAGATATCACAGCCATAATGTGAGAGATGTAAGGGAGAAAAGGGGGTATCCATAACAAAGAATCTATGCCTATGCGGCCTCGGAGACATCCATTAGCCTCAAATAGTAGGGCAAGCAAAGTATGGAACGATATGTGGCTTGTGGTAAGGGTTTGAGGACACCGAAATAGCGTGTGAGTCCGAATAGATCCTGAATGAATACACACGGCTGGATCATTTGACATCTATATCAAAACAACAGCGTTTAAAGAATACCTGATAGAGATGAAGCAACCAAGAACGGATGGTGAGTAGAAGAATTTCGGTTTTCTGTTGAGGGCCCAGACTTGGAATGCGCAACACAGCTGCGAATGTCTCAAAAAAGATGTCTAATGGCCACTGTAGAGATAAAATGAGTCCGTACTAGCATTAATATCGAGAACAAGAACGATGAGATAACTTGCGTGAATCCTGGGATTTTGAACGCAGCTTTGGAGCCATCTGGGGAAGCTGTATTTTCGGCCAGCGGGTCACAAATGGTCAAAGAGCTATCCAGTTCCAAAACGAAACTTGAAGACGAACCTGATGAGAATTTACTTCAAAACACACAGCCGTTTATTGGGGGATCGCAAGACAATGAAGCCACAGAAAATCCTGGTTCTTCCAATGTGATCCCATTTCAAGGACCGGGATTTTCAATGGATTCGAATTAACATTCTTTCGAGACAATAATACGGTGTGGTCTGACTTGGAGCTTGAGGCACACACATCTGCAAGAATTGAATAGACTCTGTGCCACGTCTGAGCCACTTCAAGGTCCCAGATTTTGGAGCTCTACAGTTGGATAAGCCTACGGAAGGATAAGAAGACCCACAGACCTAGTACCATCAAAATGTTCAGTTTCAAGCTTGAACTTGACCGCAAAGCCTTGACTGGGAGTCTGTAACAGCTTGAATGTACGAATCATGACGCGGACGATTGAATCTAACATTGACAAGTTGGGAGCTGAAACAGTCATTGGGCCGGCTATCACCGAAGGAAGATCGCCTTCTTTGGTTTTGGATATTTCGGTTCCCTTGAACTTTGAAGCAACTGCAATACCCACTGCCAGGAGCCGCTCTCTAATTTTTCTCTCTAAACACCTACGATTTCCGAAGACCCAAGGCCTATCAAAATAAAAACAAAAAACTATACCAAACCAGCTTTCTAGAGGCATGATCGTAACAATAAGTAACCACAGTTTCACTGTTTCGTCCATTCCAGGCCGAACTGGCACGTACCAATCCGAGTCTACTCGATCAAATACCTCGTATACTGCTGCTATGATACGCTCGTGTATCGATTTTTGTTTCCAAATGTGAGTTCTCCACTATGCACTCCGGAACTTTGAATCTGGTTGTCTTCATCTCATCTCGGTCTCAGAACCATTTTTATGTTGTTACTTTTGTTCGCTATAAGCATTTGAAGGGAACATGACTCACAGACATCATCGCCAACATATAGCCCTGTCCAAACCAGTTCTTACCGGAACCAGCACAATGAGACATAATCCGATAAAGAAAGAAAGAACAACATAAGGGGACAGCCTCGACAAATGTTTCCAAATATTGTATTCCTGTCCGCATCAGCTGCGATACCAATACCAACACCAGTACCATTACTGATGAGCGACTGCCAGGACTCAATAATCTTATGCTAGAGACGAACATCATCATTCGGATAGCCCCGTACCTCATACCTTCGCAGCATCGAAGTCTCGAAGCTCGGTATTATCCCGCTACACGCGCTCCGACTTTAGCGGCGTCCTGTAGAGATTGCCAACTCCTTGGGTACTGATAACCAATTCGAACAGAAAACCAATTATAGCCATTCGAATGACTTCATGCAACCCATCGTGCGCAGGCTGGATCACATTGAGACGTTTGACGCTTGAATAGCCTTCAGTCTTCGAATCACGATGTCTCAATCATGATGCACCGGCATTGTCCCGACGTGCGCGCTGGCGCTTAAGTTTGGCCATGCCGTGGCATGCGAATGCAGATTGGCGCTCTGTGCTTCTTTGGCCGCGCCGCGTGCGTATTCATATCCGGGCGAATTACGCTGGGGCCGTTCATCTGACTGACATTTCCATCACTGACGCAGGTACTTGGCCACTCTCCGCAAATATCCATTGATATTGACCCCCCTCCCTTACGGGCTTGGAAAGAACGCACTGGGTTTATCCGAAATAGCTCATTCTTCCGATGTGTCGTTTACTGTTGATTTAAAGAAACTCAGGGAAGTAAACATGGGGTACCACAATTTCGATTTAGATGTTCACTTCTCGGCAAACTGCGCACGGACGACGTGTACACTCGTGTACATCAGGCCGGTAATCAAGCTAGCAAACGGCGGATTGAATGCGGAAATCCCGCAAATCTAACATGGTCTCACTGACAAAGTCGCCCGACCGCCCGAAACACAACAAAGTCCGAGGGATATTCCAAACAGCCTTGTTCCAGCCAAAGACCCCTAACAGGATCGGGGTCATACTATCTCTCCGGAACGTGTACGTACGCCATGATGTGTCTACCCATACACACTCCCTCACTGAGACCTAACGGGCTCCGCTCTGCCGCTTCCGATTCCCTTGTTACGGCTGCGGCAACGTCAAAGTGAGGAGTTCTTTTCGAGCTTCGTTTCGATTTGCTCACTCATCAATTGAGATATCATTATCAAGAACCAAGGAATGTTCAAGCGCTTCGGCTTTCGAACCAGGTCCACGGTTTTCTATATTTACCACACAAGATTAGATTAAACTACGACATGTCTGTGGTTATATCTATAAGCACTAACCTCCTATACCTGCTGTGCGACTCGCAATCAGATGGCCGGATCAACCTTTGTCAGTATGGCCATGATAAGATTCTACTAAGAACATCATCACATCATCATTTTCGACCCACGGGGTCCATTTTGTCCGCCCCCCACTATTAGTATACATCGCTCTGCGTAGTGATCTACAGCAAGTTGACCTGTACTTGTATTTATAGCTCTCGCTTTATAATCTGTCGTATTACCATAAATTTCAGATCGTTGCAATGATTAGTGCTGAGAGTACAAACTAGGAGATGTATACTTTGGTAACATCCGCGGTGGCCGACTGATCTGTGATCAATCTCAGCACAAGACCAACACTGGTCCTTTGGCTTATTCATGACCCGGATTGTTAGAGGGTTTGCAGTCCGTCACTTGACGGCTTTACGGATTAGATATGATCGATCACATGAAATGAACTGCGTAGCTTGAAGTGCGAAAGAAGAATGATCAGATCGATCACGGAAGCTGGGAAGAGTGCTAGCGATCGATCGCAGCTATCTACACAGAAGGGAAACCAATGATCATAAACGCACAGTTCACTGCGAACTGCGAATTTACGCTACATATGATGGCACTATTGTACATGCTACTAGCGAATAAGGCAATCTGCGGATCGCACTTGTGACGATACTGTCGAAGAGTCACGACGACTGCGGAGCGAATGAGGGTGACTGATGTGCACAAAACATAAAACACAAAACACAAAACAAGATCCACCAACAGAACAACAAAAAAACAACAGTACAGCCAGAATGAGAGTACTTACCCACTGCAGTGTTCCGGCATCTTGATTATTCTAACACTCCGCTGTCACGGTGAAGAATTATGAGCCGTTTGTCCATGGCCAACTAACTAACGTGGCGCGACGTGTTCATGAGGAGGGCCTGACGTACCCATGAGCCGTTCATTTCCCAAAGCTAGATTGATTCGAATGAGGGATCCCAAAAATAGCGCGGGTTTGTCGGGTTGAAAATGGCGTGAGTTTGGAGGGATATCCAAAAAAGCGACTCTGGTAGACTGGAAATGGAAATGCTGTATGGTACATGTTTTCGAGAAAATATCACGATTCCTAAAATGGCGCGACTTTGAAGGGCTAGATATGGTACATGTTGGGAGGAAGCCCGAAATGGTGCGACTTTGGAGGGCTGGAATGATAAGATTGGGAACCAAAAACTGGGTGTCGATATTGAAATTTGATAATGCTGAATGAGCGCCCGGTCATTTCTGTGTGATGGTTCACCGACACTGGCACCCCCCAACACTACCTAGAATTTTGTACTGTTTTATTCAAAAACATGACGAAAGAGAGGCACATCTGGAGGATGTTTCGCGTGTTATCCAGCATAGCTTTATGTCGGTGCATGTCGTGATACCCCACCGCGGCCAATGATAGGCTTCTAAGAACTGGCAAAGATGATGTTAGCGCCGTTAATCATAGCCATGAGCGGCAATTTTCGTGCCTCGGAGTCTGCCGTTCCCGCCCAGGTCCCGATATGATTACCATATATATCCCACTGCTGTAAAATTGATTTCCATTCCGGGTGCCGTAACAAGGATACCGCAAACCTGTGTGCACGGGATCTCCCTTAATCTTTCTCTCTCTCCCACTTCTCTAATCGTCCCCCACCAAAAAGGCTGTAAACGGTTATCCCTAGTTTCGCTCCAAAAAGTCTTGTCCCCTGTTTTGACCCGCGGGCGCTAAGCTCTCAGCCGAGGCAGTCCGAGTCATATTATTGTACTCGCGCGAGCCCCGAAGGGAACCCGGGACTAGTCATATTTTGTGGGGAGTGACAGGTGGGCGGCTGCGAACTGCGGGCGATGCTTGCAACTGCATAGCTGGAAGAAAAGGTAATTTGCAGGTCAACCCCACACTTCGGATATATAAAGCCTGTGAACGGGACTATCATAATTCATCACCGTTGTTACTCTCCCACTCATCACATCATATCGCGTATAAACGCTTGCCTATCACATCAGTCATACACCCACACATCACCTTTTCGCCCACAACGTCCTTCACAATGCCTGGCAAACATGTACGTTTTGCGGACGAGAATACGTTCTACTCGCCCGCACCGTCAACGCCGTCGCCCTCTCACTCCATTTCGTCCCTCCCGTCCTCTTCCGGGCCACTCACGCCGCCCCAGAATGAGTTTAAGCTGTTGTACTCGCCATCCAAAATTCCAGCTTCACCTCTTCCATCGGGCTTCGTCGCGATTCACCCACTGCTCGCTTTCGACCCTTTCGTCCAACCAACCCCTTACATTCTCGCTCAACCCCCACACACTATCAAATACACCAGCGCACTAGCTGAATCCGCTACAACGCCGCCTCTACCCCGCCTTACCCTTCTCAGCCCCGCACTTCCATGGGCACTGGTTATTGATGCCAACACTGATGCTGATGGGAAAGTTGGTGCCAAAGGAATGGGGTTCGTGACCGTCTGGCAGGTCCTCGAAGCACTATACCGGTTCCTCCGCCGCCCTGTCACCACGGCCGAGTACGCCTCCCTTCCGTCCGATGTGGCCCGTGCGCACGTCGGCGAGGCATTCCACGCTAGGTGGTCGAGCGTCCGTGGCAAAGATGAGTCGCGGGAGGAGTACTCCAAGGGCGTGAAAAGGGTTGATTTCTTGATGGAGAAGTTGAGATTCATGGGGTTGTCCTGCACGAAGCAGGGCCCCGACGTTTGGACGCTGAACGTGGCATGAGGAGTCCCCAAACGCACTCCATCCCTCTCCGCCTGCATACTTGAACGGCTCCTCGCATCCCCACATATACCACCGCGGCACCCCGCACGCCGCGTGTAATATTTTTTCCGATTCCCTGACAACTCATCGTCACCATCACTGTTCTCATCGCATAGGCGACGAACACCATCATCATCATCATTACAAAGCCTCTGGAGACGACGAAAAGAAGTAAAATAAAAAAACATTGTAAACGGCTCAGCCCATGGACCTTATCCCTCCCATTCCCATCTACTGTAGCACCCATCTTGCACCACCTCTACCACACTAACTTCGCTTTTATCGTTATCATTTGTTGTTATCATTATCATTATACCTAGCTTATACCTCGCTTATACCTGTCTCTTATTCCTTTGTCGTGTGGACTTGTGTTGGATTGGATTTGGATTTCCCCTCTGGATTGTATGTTTGTTAGAAGTGTAGATATAGATGTATAGATAAAGACCTTTAAGAGTCTGATACTATGGAATGCAAGACCGAGAGATAAACACAAACTATAGAACCAATGCCCAGTAAACCACTCCCAAGACCATATCGACGTGTACCAAACGCCGAGTATCAATCGCCATATTAGGGACCCAACAAACTCGCGACTAATAAACGCGGCTCTGATCATCTATTCATAACCAATCAGGAATCCAACAAACTCGAGTTATCTATAGTACGTTCAGATAGGGGCTCATATGTATATCACATGCCAGTGAGATAAGATAAATGACTCGTTTGTCTGTTTTGGGTGCAATAGGGATTGTGTGTCCAGGGTCGATTCATTTTGGAAGGCGCAGGTCCAGAGTCCATTGACAGACATGGCGATGTTAGCGCTGGCCTGGCATTGACATCGAAAAAAATGATTCTAACATCGGCGCTCAGACTGACAGCCAACAAAATCAAAATCTAACTCGGAGTGTGGACGTGGTCAAATCTATACATATGGGCGCCCAACAAACTCGCGACGAATGGATTTGCGCGAGTTTTAGGCCAACGAGTTGCGCCGAGTGGATTTGGGGACCCAACAAACTCGGGATATCTGTGGCAAAGCGGCTATATTTATACTGACAGAAACCAACAAAGTCTAACCAGTAGAACTTATCGTAACTGCGAGTATACATTTCCGAACTCATCCGAAACTCGAACTTCTATTGCCAAATCCCCAAATATCAATCCGCGAGTCGCTCGCTGTTAACTTCACTGGGAATAAGCCCATGTTACTGAGAAGCTATCTATAATATCCACCAGTCAGATCAATCGTCCCCCAGATCCTCAGAGTCCAAGTCCTACAAAGTCCGAGTCCGCAAAACTCCGAGATAAACGCGGCAAGAGCCTCCGAGCCGAGAAGCCCAACGAAAACCAGAGACATGAAGCTGAAGTGAGAAGACCCAGTACAGCCTGAGGCCTGAGGCCTGAGGTCGAGAATCCCAACAAACTTGTGTCGAGTGGATATATGGACCCACGATAACCCAGGGTGCCATGCGGTCAAGTCCGACAGGATCCGACTTGATGAAATGAAAAGAGACCCAACAAACTCACGATAAATGGACCTGGAATACAACAAACTTGCGGTGTGGAACCAGAGCCCCACAGACTTGCGCATCGTTTGTCAATGGCTCGCCGAACCCCGAGATAACGCGTTCGCTAAACCCCGAAATACGCATTCAAGAAGCTTTTTTTCGAACAAAATCTTCGGCCGTGTTCAAGAAAAGGGTCCCAAGACCCAACAAATCCAGGTCGAGCGGATCTAAGAAACTCCAAGAAACTCAGACTCGCAATGCGGTGCGTGGATTTAGTGTCCCAAGGAAATCGAAATATCTAAAGTATAGACTCAAAATACAGCATTGGGGAAAACCGGGCGATGAGAACTTACGCTGCAGCTTAAACCACGCTCGCTCCATGTCTTACTCTATCGCTTTGGACCTGCACCGGACTTGGGTATGGAAGCTTGGCACATCCATTACTACACAGGAATGATATACGCGTCCTTTTGTATCCTCACTACAGTACCCCGAAATGGACATCGTGGTTCGTTGCGGGACACGTATGGGAATCGGGACCTGGGCCGCTGGGCGGGACTTCTTTGTCCGAATTCGTCTGGCGCCAATCTTTAATTTAAATTTAATCCCCCTCTCTTTCCCCCCCGCCCCGACTCCGACTCCGAAAGTTGGCGCTCGCTTGTAGCATTGCCATGTAAACATTCTTGCCCAACGAGCATAGCCGTGTGCCTTTGCCCAATGCCCAGAGGCCAGCGAAGACCCAAGACACGCACGGCGGGGGATCACGCAATGCATCCTATCGGGGCATTGTCATATGTAAGCTATCCCCCATATCACGCGAAATGTCCTTCAGAATGGGATGTCTAATCTTTCTTTCGTGAGCGGGCGCCCGTAGAATATTATGATGGTCAGCAGCTACATCGGTGATTAATCTGACCACTCTCAAGCCTCATTTTTGACTTAGGAATAATATAATCACTTTCGGAACCCGCGCTATTTTTGCCTTGACCCCAAAGCAATCCATTGTTGGATCATCAAACTCTCGATTCCAGATCATTGCACCCCGTGAAAGAAGTGAACGGCTCGGATTTTCTTGCTGCTTAGCCCGGTCGGCGGGCCCTACCAAATTGACGGTTCACACGAAGTCCATAGTTCACACCGGTAACATCGATCACAAGCCCTTGCTCAGTACATAGGAGTTGTAAGCGCCATCTATTATTTGTCTCCGCCACAATTGATATTCAGATGCACCAGTGGCATGCTATTGGTCCAGGTCGTCTCGTTCAATAAAAGAAGTCGCTGAGGCAAAGCAGCCATTCGCTTGATAGAGAGCCTCATATGTTCTGTAGCTATCTTGATTCTCTCAGTTACTCCAACCTGTGCTGACCAAGGAACAGTATGAAGTATTGCGACTTCGCAGCTCGTCGCCGCGGTAGATTACTTCGCTCTTCGCAGTTCCGTACGGCCGACGCGATAGGTGAACGGCTTGGCGCGCGCTTCCAGTATTTTTCTACCAGGGTGTAACACAAGGAGTCGATAGATGGCCGCGGTGATCGTGCGCACCGCCCATGCCCATATCAAGCGCTGCTTGATCGGGTTGTACCACATCCTTTCCCCTTTATGTTCTGTGACTCCCTTCGTATGACTATCAGTTCTTCAAACCGGGTCGGCCTCATACAAGACATGCAAATCAGGTAATATATACAATGCTCACGATTACATTTTCTGACCTTCTTGTATGTTATAGTCTTCAAGTTGAAAGGGGAATCCCTCGAAAGCCATTAGCCGTCGCGGCTCACTAAACACGCTCCCTTCGCATCATTGCATTGCCAAAACTTACAAGAGAGTTTGCATAGGTACGGCGAATAAATACTATGGTTCTTCAGGGGATATCGCAGGAATGTGCGGGATCAAAGAAAGTACAAAGAAGGTCTGTGACAAAACATTCCTTTACAAGTTCGGCGTATAATTTCTCTTCTCAGGCTCGACAGGAGGCAAAGGTATAACACCTATATAAGGTGTCGGAGGATATTGCAATGGCGACCGCTGGTCAATCATGGTGAAGTTGTTTCTCGTCGGCAACCGAAACGGCATCAGTGCACCCCTCGCCACCAATATCGTACGTCGCAGATCTGCCCGCCTACACTCCTCAAAATGGGGTTCTCCGGCACACTGAGCATATCCACGCCTGGTCATCTCTTTCTCCGCAAGAAAGCGTGCATGTCTTTGCAGCACGATAATAGCGACTTCAGGAGAGATGAGGCCGCGTTCATTTGTAGCGTAAGACCAAACCTAAGGGATATCAACCAAGTCAGGCAAGGTAGGACGAGGGGAACTGAATGAGCGACGCACTCGTGAAGCGTCTTTCATTTCTGTCGCATATATCGGAATAGGGGACAGATTTGGCAGGCTCATTGATGGTAAGCTGAAAACGCTGTAGACTCGGACCTCGTTGAAATGAAGCCGAGGTGGGTTATGGGATGAAGTGTACTGACGTGGGTGCATTGAGGTGCAGAACGACTCTGAGGGAATACACGATGGTTTTTATAGTAGGGACACATCTCAAATGTCGGAGGGTTAAGTTTTAACTGCTGAGTGGCCCTTGAGACGCATGCCTATTTCAGTTAGCACATTCCAGCACGCTACGCCTGCTTTTGGACCAACAAACTTCTATCTGTCTGCCGCACACCCACTTTGATGCAACAAACAACAAAAGAGGTACTTCCACCTAATAATCCCTTATCGCACAGCTCCTGCACGATGTAGCCATGCCATATTCCCAACAACCAAACCGCCTAACACCACCTACTATGATTATTGCCGGTTTGCCTACCTTACAATTCTAAGAACCCTCCAAAGTTACAGTCTTAGTAGATTTCTGCACCGTGCCACAATATCCAACAAACTGCTACTTAATGCAGAGATATCGGGTGATATTTTCGTTGACATGCCAAATCATAGCTCGGAATTTGTTGGTTGTACAATAGCTTGTAGGATGATGGGTTAAAAATGCTATGATGTTGCAATAACGTGTCCATTGATGAGACCTAAGGGAAGGAAGCGTGTATATTATACAATTGCAAGAAAGATTTTCCAAAGAGTTCGTACTCTTTACATGCGTGATGCCGGTTGTGATTCAAAGTTCAAGTCCATGCTCGTAGTATTTCCCCCTCTTAAGATGCTCATGAGTCATAGGTCATTCTCCGGAGGAAGGGGTCGTGAAGTCATTAAAGGGGTAGGAGGACAGCTCAACGCACACCATGGTGATAACGTGGGATTGCGGTGGGCGTATGGTGGTGGGGGACCATCATGGGGAGTTGCACACAGTTCGATCTCCGCGTCAGCCACACGTAGTTTGCCCTCAATGTCGTCGAGATCTCTGGCTAACACTTGCAGAGCCGCCGCGTATCTCCGGTAAAGATCCTCTGCAGCTGCTTTTTGAATGCGAAGTTCTTCGCGCTTTGTGAAAGCTTGGTGATGAAGCAAAAGCTGCGAGGGCGAAGTTGAAGAAGGCGAGATTACCGGAGGTTGTCTCTGAGAACGGACTCCCTGTGCTCATATACTTCAGGCAGAATCTTAAAGGTATAAGGTAGGAGAATATACCTGCACTGCAGACACCTTCTCGAACATGTCCTTTGAGTACGATGATGAAACCGTCATTGAGGAATTTCGTGAAGATTACGGGCAAATGACGACCGACTCGGAGTTGAAGGTACAACTGTCACTGGACGATGTCGTCTCGATGAAGGCGTGAGTGCGCAGTCGGCTACAAGGTCATCTCGTTTTATAGGTTCTGGTAAAGGTGCTTTGTCGATTTGTGCCTTGGGTGGGGTTCTTATACCTGGCGTGGGTCCGGTGTATATTTATTTCATGGATGCGGAACCGCGGCACTGCATCACGAATATCCGCGTCTCTTTAGGTAGAGTCTAATTTTAGATCGAGGTTTCGGGGACACTGCCCTTCCAGTGAACTTCAGCGCCAAATTACAATATGAAAGGGATCGGAAAAGGTTATCTTTTTGTGGAGGCAGCTATTCTTGTCGTACGAAGGTACGAAGGGTGATCCCCGAGGGCAATGTCTGTAATGATGCTATGAAGGTGACGGAAGCTGAGGCAGAGTAATAATTTGTCGTTTCAGCCCAACAAAGGACACAAATATATCGTAGTCACTGGAAAGCGACAGTATTGTCAGTCAACGGCCTTTGAGGAACGGTCGGGTGGGCAAAGTGGAACGTACAAGTATCTTGGATAACCGTGATCGCATTGATTCCGCAGTGAATCCAGACCAAACTTAAATAGCATGACACGGATTGATCTGGCACACGTACCTCGTATGTGCCCGTTGAATTTTGAGACTCTGGGGGCCGGATTAGTAGAACTTTGCCAGTGGAGCAAATAGTGTTAGGTTAAAAATCGTTCTAGAAAGCGTTCCTGGACACTACATATGATAACTCATCCCAAGCGTTGGAAGCATATACATTGAGAGAGAACTCTGAGAAAATAGCGGTGATCGGATGATGGCGCGGGCGGCAACGTTGATTGTGATGTTAATTCTCGGGCTGCAGTGGTTAGTGTCGCTTGATGAACATTGCACCATCGATCATGGATGATGGATTGGTGTTGACCGTACTCATTATATGGCATGGTATTCAGTAGCTTGAAAGCTAAATATATTTACCTTTAGACGGCACTCTTCTCGTGTATATATATTTAAATCGCCTTCTCCTCGAATCTTCTTCTCGAACCTAATCCTATACTTGAATTTGGAGCATTGAGGACTCATCTGTATTGCGTATTGAGCAATGCAAGGCTATAGCTAAAGCCTCTCGCCAATTTTTGCCAGCGTATCCTCAACACCAAAATCTACAACATACAGCAACAACCATTATGATAAGCGTTGATTCCAAGCTTCGTATGAGCCTTTGAAACAAACCTTATTCGTATCCACAGCGGACACCCGCCGCCGCTACTATCATTCCTACTCAAGGAAACCCTCATATTAAGATGACCTGGCTGTTAACAGACAATAGGCGGAAATTCGTACTTAGAATCATTCTTGTAATGCTTTGCGGTAATTGATGAGAATTCGTGGTAACAGCTGCCCGAGTTTTTGCGGTTACTCTGTGTTCTGTCGGTCGTCCTCGAAGCTCACAGTCGGAATCAAGTTGAAAATTTGATGATTACTACATTCACGTGGTCCTGACGCGCCTTGAGTAACCACGTGATGACTCATAACGCCCCTGTGCAGGTCAAATCGCGTCTGTCTTCAGTCCTTCCACGGAGCTTGACCTGTCTGCAGAGCGATCCTCTTTCGTCTTCCTCAGTTTTATGGACCTCCGAAGTAACTGAGCTACTATGAATTTTCCACTGTCACATACATCAATGAGTATCGAGGTGAAGCGAGGCTATTTGGATATCTCTAAAGTACGACTCGTTGTAACGTATAAACTGAAGGTGGTAAGTGGATGAAAATGTAAAACATTGAGTGTTGATATCAAGAAGTTGATAGTAGATGTATAAGTAAAAGTAGTATGCATGACGAACTGGTATGATATGTTTTACAGTGTACACAACTGAACGTTTGCCAGGGAGTGTAATGGTGAAAGCAAGGACTCGAAAGGGCAGTGTAGCGTAGAAGTTATGCTTGAGAGCCTGTTGGCATCTCTGGGTAGATGACTGTGGTTAGTAACTATTGAGAAAGAGCAGGTAATGGACATGGACACAGCAGCGGAGTGGGCGGATAACTATAGGTGGGACGGGACGTGTACTGCGGAAATTGTGGATATAGCAGAAGAGGGAAGTCGTTCGGTACCCCTTGCGGGCCTCCAAGCCCTTCTGCGTATTCCCATCTTTGATTATGCCTAATCATCTTTGACTCTATCACCCAGAGTTGGCGGAGACACTGCATTTGCTCATACTGGAGCTTCATTTGCTGCCTCAAATACCTTCTCCATTCCTCGTTCTCGGTGAGCGTGGTCATGGCAGGAGTCTTAATATTTCGATATGTCAGCAGGACATAGGAGAAGTAGGAGAATGTGGTGAGCGCACCTGGTGAGAATAGATATCATTCGGGTCTCCCCTAGTATAGTGGGGACTCCAGGGAGTGGTACTCGTGGCAGATGGAGACGAGGGCAAGGAATAAGAGGTAGTGGGAGACATTAAGTACAGTGCACTGATTGCTTTTTGAAATGTGTTGTGGTGGTTCACAGCTGAGGTTAAGCACGGGGAAATTGAGCGATACGGTGGTGTTATATAGCTGGTAGTATGCATCTCGTTGACACGGTATGAGCAACGTCCAAAAGCGTTTCCAAATAGGTGCCGATTCATTCAAGTAAAAAACTCGATCTCTAAATGTTATATGATCTCCGATAGCTTGGTTCGAGCGTCAACCCGCGAACGCGATAATTCATAATCGATCGAATCTGCGTGGCGATGGGAACTGGCACGCAAGGGTGTGTCGAATTGAGTTATTATGAAGACAAAATGTGCCAGTGGTTCGTGCCTTGATAAGCAGTAATATGAAAAGATCACACTGGCCGGGCAAAGAATCATAGTGAATGGTGAAAAAGATATACTATAGAATTATCTGCACTGTGACACGTACTTCAATCATGTTAAATTCCTCCTTCCTATGTTATCACACGATGTCAAGGTTTTCACTGAACTACCTCTAGTTAGTAGTAGAAACAGTGCTCACTGCCTCGAGCGCTTGATCTTTCCAGTGGAAGGTGCGGCAGGCACGGCGCAACGAAACTCCGATCATCTGGGTGGGCATGTCGTCCCCTCATTGCGTTAGCTGAGTTAAAACGGAAACAGACTCCGATCGCTCGAGCCGGGAATGCCGCACATATCCCATCGGCGGAGTTCAAATGGTTCGACTGTGCAACTGTCTTATCAACTTTCATTGAGATCGAGATAAGAGTGCCTCGAAAACATGCTTTGAGCCGTCATTCAGCTATATACAGACTTAGTCATCCTTAGAAGGAAGTCGTTCCTTGTGCGGCAGGCACGGCGCAACGGAACTCCGATCACCTGGGGTGGGCATGCCGTGTCAACCGTCCCCTCGTTGCGCTGGCTGAGTTAAAATGGAAGCAGACTCCGATCGTGCGAGCCGGGGAATGCCGCGCCTGTCACATCGGCGGAGTCCAAACAGCTCAGCTGTGTCCCAACCGTCTTCTAATCTTACCAACTTTCATCGAGATCGAGATAAGAGCGCCTCGCAAACATGTTTTGAGCGCCATCGAGCTATATACAGACCCTACAGACTTCTATCAGGACCCACCTCTCCAAATTTGGATCCTACCAACTTCGCCAGAGACACGAGGCAATGGGGTTTGACTCGGGCCCTGCCCTATGTTTCATTCTCTAATCCGTATTTGTACCCTACAAACTTCTATCAGGACCCACAAACCGCAATGCGTTTTGCACGCTCCTCTATGAAAGGAGATTATTAATGGGTACCTGAGTCCCGAGGCCCGAGTTCATACAACTCGATGCATTCCATTCCGGAGCCTGTTCAATCGCATCGAATAGTCCGATCGATTCATTGAACGTTTAAACTCTCGTGCTGCGCGAAAAGCTAGCAATCACTTCTCCTGCTTATATTCCAAGTCAGCAGCTGACACTCTTCATGATATCAGCAAGGAGCTGAAAAATCTTACCTGATCTTGAAGCGAATATTTCAGCGCCCAAGCACATAGACAATGAGCTATATTTCGTGAAGACGTTATTAGTATGATCTAGTTTGATCATCAAGGCAGAGGTCAGCTTGAGCAACACCGAGGGCGAGGCGTGGATAGATTTTTTACAAAAGGTTGCGCTCTCTGCCAATTGGAGGAAAAGCGTGGAGGCCGATCGTAACGTTGACTCTGGGATGTCATCAACTGGAAAACCGCAACAAAGGAGCGAGTGTTGTCCTCGAGTTCGTGCTGATAAGCTAAATGAAGGCCCCGATATGATGTTCGACAAGACCCGAAGAAAATAATACCAGAGGCTGGGGAGCAGCTGAGTGTTTTTATAACGACTGCGCTTCCCCGCAAACAACAACCTCCAGAACTAACCTGATTCACGGCTTTGAGCCAAATCCAAATCCAAAAACGTTAAATTGAAAGCTTCCAACTATGGGATTTTATAGGTGTGTAAAGGTAGCATTAAAGGTCTGCGATGAACATAAATTAGCTATAATGACAGAGGTATCATGAAGGAGTCTACCCACCATGATCATGAGAAAACAAAGTACCCAGATCCCCGGCCTATGGAGGCCCCACGAACATCAGCCATGTACCGTCCTTCAATGGCGAAGGTTCCAATCCCCTGAACATTATCTTTTCGCCCATATAGTCGATTCTACGTAGGCCATCTCCCTCTCCGGGTATTTCACCCTCCACCCTTCCTCCTCCGGCACCCCACTCTAGCGGCATCCTGACTCGCTTGTGATAAGCTCGCGCCGCCATCTCTCTCCGTCGACCAGACCACGAATTATACTCCTCAATAGTCACATGCTCGGTGAAATTTCGAAATATTGTCTCGAACACATCTCCTACTGTCACACCTCCCCCCATCTGATGCCTTACCATTATAGGCCACGGAAACGTGGGTGCTGGGTCATCAGCGACACCAACGATGTGCATATGTGTGACGAACGGAACCGTTGCGGGTTGAGCCAAATCAGCAGGATCGAGTGGGATGGACGCGGGCTCCGCGGCAGTGAAGACTACGCCACCCGAGGGGGGGCGTCCGATATCGAATGAGACTAGAGTTTGGCCGATGTAGCGATGTTGGAGGTATGGATTGAGCTGGAGTTCCCAAGGGAACGGATCGGGAGCATTGGGAGGGGGTGTACGCCATTCAACAGGCCGAGAAGGGAGCGCAGGGTGTGAGAAACGAGCGGGCCAGTTCTCGGCATGAGGGGATTGATTCGGGCCGCGAAGACTGTTCCAAACGGTCTCAGGACTCATATTGATAGGGGGGAGAGGACGAGGAGCTAAATTGATCGGCGGAGACATTTTTAGTCGTGTAAAATGCTTGGCCAAACTAGCTTCACAAACTCACTGGCATTGTGTACTTGTACACCGTTGACAGTGGGCCGTGCCCAGTAACCGTATGCTTTCCATCGGTCTGCGGGGACGAAAGGCAGAGTGGTGCTGAACTTGGCATTTTTACTGCCTTTGATTGGCTGATCCTCATCACCTGAATGGACAGTAAGTGAATGTGCACGAAGTCATGTCAAGTGTGGCGTCTGCGACTGTCAAAGCCTATAGCGGCAGACGAGCATCGAAGGCCAGATACACAAATAGTGTGTGGCGTCGCAGTCGAAGGTAGACTTATATCTCAGATATGAAGTGACAACACTTACGAAATATTTCCTTGACTGCCTTCCATACCGCTTTCATCTTCACTCGGCGAGTATCAGACCGGGTAATCCTATCCGCTCGTCTTTCACGAAAGCGCCTGTCTTTCTTTTCGAAAGGTGTTTCGTCGTGTATGAGCGTAGCATCCCAAGGGAAGCCGTCGAATTTCAGAGATTGGTAGGCACCGATTTCAATGGTTTGTGCGGGGGAAGCAAGCCAAGGTGTTTCCAGATTCTGGATCCAGCGATACGGACCACCGTTGGCTGGCCAAGGTTGTTTGCGTGCGCTTACGAGGGCCATGGTTGTTCGTGATTGTCAATCGCTGTCGTTTAATGAAGCCCTTGACGTCGATGTCGGTGTCGGTGTTTGTGGGTATGACAACAAAGTATAACGCGAATAAAGACGCTGAATGTCTGGGATTTTGGAGGCAAGGTCAGTCCCAGTCTGATCTCAAACTGGGAGTGGGCGGAATTAGTGATAAGTAGAGGGGGGGAAATGTGTTCCCGCCATGAGGACAACGCGTGGTACTATAAGTATCAACTGATATTGGTCGAAGTTCGTTGTATGCCAGAATTATCCCCGAGTCACGTCCCACTGGTTGTACAGGTTCGATCATACCGAAAATGGCGAATGTGCATGTGGGTTTATAGTCCTTGTTGTTTTGCGAAATCTAGGATACAGGGACTAGCGAGGAACAATACCAATGATATTTTGTCAACGAAACCTGTAGTCAGGCGGATCTGAATTCGACAATAAGTGATAGCAAATAGTGGATGAGATCCAGATTATCGTTGTTCCATTTGTTGAGGCAATGAAAGAAAACGTTGAAGGTGGCTGTGTTGAAGAGTAACGGTGGCTGAGGAAGGCGGTGCTTATATAATCCCGCCTTCCCGCCCTCGGCACCGGTGTACCCCTGGACACGTCCCAGTGTGGGCAACTCATGAGGTAACATCAGTCCCAACCCATTTAAAACTATCTCATAAATGAATGAATAGTGGTGTACAGTGTACCTATTCTTCGCTATTGAAGAATAAAGCCCAAGAGGAATCAAGACAAGTGCTATGACGGTTATTGATTGAGAACATCGTCACTGCAAGTCATCCTGTAATTTTGATGTGCATGTGCGTACTTTGCAATTCAGACAGTGATCCCCACAACGTTCTGCGTATAATAAGTTCTGTTTTTCAGCTTACGACGACCGATTAAGTACATCCCTTTAGTTCTGTACTTCAGACCTTACACTTAGCAAAGTTGAATCCCATGCGATCACGATTGATGTATTTGTATCCAGAAAAAACGAAAGACAGATTAGCAATTGAGCCTTTATCAGTCCTAACGCCGTCTTGTATTCAGAATTTAAACCCTCCCGCCAAGCCCATGACGTTGGTCGGATCTACCACCGCTTTGAGACTCTGTAACCTCGGAACATTGGACCCGTATATGTTCGCCAAAGGCGTATCATAGATAGCGTAGTTCCCGTAGACAGCCGCGTCTTCGATGTCCTGGCCTTCTCCGATAGCAATACTCTTGAGATGCGCTGCACTTGTTCTTATAGCGTCGTGGAAGAGATCGTCAGAAGACTCAAGTGCCCAGGCATAATAGATCGCGAATGGGAGAAAACCTTTATCGCGAGATGGGGGGTAGGCGGATGAGCTGGAACCGTGGTTGAAAATCGTCGGTAGGAAAGGTTCTACGTCATATGAGATGAAAACGCCGGTTTCCAGCTGAAGCTTAGATACCCAAAACTGCGAAAGAAATTGATCGGCAATGCATCCAAGATTGAGAGATGTACTCACAGTAGTTTCATTAACAATAGCATCAAGGAGGTTAATCGGAATTTC
>MU267817.1:0-37386 GCA_021014935.1 Hygrophoropsis aurantiaca
GTTGTTCACAGAAAACCAGCCAAAACCCCTCCCATAACCCCTACCAGGTTAGAAAATCTCTATACAATCTCGATTCTCTTGTTTCTGAAGGTAGAGAGAACTTTTCGACTGGGTGAGTGCCCAATGCTGGATCTCAGTCGTGATGGTAATTGATATTTCTGGAAGTGAAAAATAATTGCTGTGTATGGCTCGTGCCATTCTCAAGCGTTCCAAAAGTACACACGTGTTCTGGCGAGAGACTCCCATGTCAGAACACCAGGTCCTCGGCAATCGCCGAGGGCGTCACGCACCGACCTCCCGCTATACCTGGGTAAGTCCGATTTTCACTGGGCCTAATACCCTACCACTACAGTTTGACTGCTGATTATCGTGGATTGTCCCCACTTTAGCATAGGATAATGAACGACACCGCTTTCGTGCCTCAACTGGAAGGGACTCGTAATATCAAAACTACAGTATGGACTGGAAGAGGCGGTATGATCGGGGTGACAGAGGTGACATATATTTGAGCGCGCTCTCGGTGAACTAAACTTGTCGTTTCCAGGAGGGCCGGTATCCCGGTGCACATAACTGGGTTTTCGCCTTACTTTTATTTTTCCGTTCCTCGCGGTTTCGAGAACTCTGATATCAATTGACCATCTCGACGTGTAGTTTCAGCGTTTTCCCGGGGGAACTCAGTGGTATGTATTTTTCAGAAACAAGCGGGCGGGAATTACGTGTGGAAGATCAAGCTCGTACAAAAGCGGAGTCCATGGGGCTATGCAGAGCGCATGAATAGTTCCAATGCACGCATAGGCGCCGTGGATCCAGCTTCAACTCCAGTGCTTACTTTCACTGTCATTATCTACTGTCGACCTCCCCGCCCAAGCCGAAAGATGCATATCTTTCGCCGGAAGAAAAAGGTACGAGGCCTTTTGATATCCTGCGGCGCGAATAACCTGTTGCCCAGGACACAACGCCCTCAAGGCCATCCACGCCAGAGACCAGAAGCCACGATGGCACCATGGTCGTTTTGACCAACGCAATAAGCGCACTCGACATTGCCAAGGAACTGGTTCCTCTCAACATAGCCAAGGATGTTCTGTCGACCTTGAGCAGCATTCTGACAGTCGTCAAGGTACGTCTTTCGCGGTATTTGTCGATCGTAACTGACCTGGCCCCCATAGAACACGATGCAAAACAAAGAGGATTTCGCGGAGATAGTCAGTCGATGCGACCAGATAGCAAAATCCATCGAGCGGTCGGCCTGTGGAAGGTCCACAAGCGAAATCGCTCCAAGGATCACCCAAGCTCTGGACGAACTGAAAAGGTGACATATTCTCGGCTGTGTATGTCGACGGGCCACTGATACGAGCAAAGCGTCGTTGATGGCATCGAGAAGACTCTCAAGGCAAAAGAGCAACTCGCTCTTACCAGGCGAGCGTTTTCTGCGTCGGTGGATCAAGGGAGTATCGCAAAATGGAAAGAGCAGTTGGATTTCTGTCTACAGCGCTACAATGTTCGTACTTTGTCCAATATGGCTACGAGGTTTTATGCAATTCATCCTCACCCTCAGAATGAGCTAATCACGCACATCGCCTTGACGGTTGATCGGATAAGCGGCGCGGGCACCATGGAGGGGAAGTCGTGAGTTTGGTTTATCTTTATGAGGATGGAACCCTTCTCATGACCAGTTCAGCGACGAACCCGACCGCGAGCCACCACCTGCACAGCCTTCCATGTTGTTTGGACGAGACACACTCGTTCAAGACGTGGTAGAATTACTCAACAGCCAACACGTCGTTCTCGTTGGCCCGAGCGGTATAGGGAAGAGCTCTATAGCGAAAGCGATCCTGAACGAGGTCTCTATCGTGGCCAGGTTCAATGATCGGCGGTTCTTCGTCAGATTCGACAACATTAATGCGTCACAAGTAACATTTGACACATTCATCGGACGCATCGCCAGAACGTTGGGTGTCAGGTCCAATGGTCGCAGCTCCATCACGACATTTTTAGGTGACAGCGATGTCCTTCTCGTCTTGGACAACGCGGAAACCTTCCAAGACGCGGCGTCTGGCGCAGATCGCATAGCCGAAGTCATCGAAGAATTTGGAGCACATCCAACTGTCACGATCATGTTCACAACCCGAAACAGGAGGGTCCCGATGAACCTCCAGTGCACCATAATCGACGTCCCAGCGTTAGAACCAAACGCCGCACGTAACGCATTCGCGCATACCTATCACTATCACACCAATGGCTTCCCAGCTATTATCGACAACCTATTATCTGATTTGGATTTCCATCCATTGTCCATCAACATACTCGCTCATGTCGCTAGGGAGAATCAGTGGACCCTTGAGGGTTTGATGAGGCCATGGGAGAGACAGAACGCTTGCTTGCTGGACATGGGCGACAGGAAACTTGAGAACTTGTCGATGACCATCGAGCTCTCGCTGATATCGTCGTCAATCCAACGGCTGGGGCCCGATGCTCGGCACGTCATGCAAGTCGCGGCGTTCCTCCCTCAAGGACTCAATGGGAGGGACCTAGAACATTTATTTCCCACCATACCGAACATACATTCCATTGTCGGCGCACTCTGCCGGCTCAGCCTAATGTACCGCAAGATGGATGCGTACACGATGCTTTCCCGGGTTCGCCTGCACATATCGAGTGCGCACAAAGATGATGACATCCCCTCTCTCAACTTAACCCACGTCAGGGCTTACTACTACAAGCAACTCGCCCAGGTGGACGGCGAGGATGACGAAGGGGCTTGGATCACAACAGAAGATGCGAACTTGGAGCGGTTGCTTGCTCATGATCTTTCCCGCGCTACTTCTAGGGATATGGCATTCATCTGCCGAGCATGCCGTCAATTCATACGCCAGCTTAGACAACACAAACCTCGCCCCACTTCCCTGCGTCCGGTGATCTTGCGCCTCCCTGAGGGCAATCGCTCACGGAACGTGGGCCGAGATAGCAAAGCAGGTTGTGCTTATGCGCTCGCTTTGCTCGCGGACCATCTAGTCAACGTCGCTGAATCCATCGACCTATACGCAACTGCCAAACGGCTTTTCATCCTCAATCAGGAGCATAACTTCGCTGCATGGTGCCTCGAGAGAATGGCAGCTCAATACACTTGGTTGGGCAAGATTTCTGCTGCTGAGGACACGTTGCAGGACGCTTTGACTATGAGACGGGAACATCACATTCTCAGCTCAGAAGACAAAGCTCGAATCAACATGCGCCTTGGTAGCGCCACGATGTACAGAGGGCGGCTGCAAGAAACTCGAGTGCTGTTGACCAGGGCTCAGCGGTACTTCGAGGACGTCAACGACATGGATTATTTGAGTCGGACTATGGAGTTGCAGGGAGAGGTGGATTTGCGTTTTGGAAACTACCTAGCTGCAAGGAAGCATTTCGAAGCTCTGGTTCTCCTTCCCACCTTCATGAGCAATGCTGCTGATCAATCGTGGAACCTCATAAACCTGTCGGCGGTTGAAGTGCGAGAGGGGAATATCTCAAAAGCACGGAGGCTTCTGGAGGAGGCTTCCGCATTCGTGTCGGGAGAGAAGGACATTTATACGGCTTGTTTTGTGTTGTTTCACCAAGTGGCGCTCGCCAGTGATGGAGGTGATTTCGACCTCGCCAGGGACTTCTTGCGCCGCATTTTTATTGAACTGGTGCCACATGGAGGCCAAACAGAACTCGCCTTTGCCACTTACTACTCTGCCCGAAACGAATTGTTCGCGCAAGATTCTCGGAAGGCCAGGGATCTTTTCTCGAGAGCGCTCGAATATTTTGATGAACTATCCGACACGACGTCTCAAGTCCAATGTGTCAGGGCTCTGGGGGAGATTGCCTTTTTGGAGAAAGATTTCATCGGCGCGAACATGCAATTTTCCAAAGCCAAGTCCCTGTGCGATAAGACGGGGATCCATCCGGACTTCCTGTACAATGGACCGGAGCCTGCAAGGCTGAAGGCGAGTCACGAGGGATGGGGGCTATTCCTGGAGGATCACCTTCTATCTTCATGATCATTCTTATGTTGATCTTACATATCGTGTTGACAGTGTAGCTAGTCGGGTTCCTGTATATATTGGATCGACTTGCACCGATTTACGCGGCCCTATGACGCCAACTTGCAGGCAGCTGGTGGGTGTTCGAACACATTGCACCTCCCGAACGCTGCTGCATAACGCCACTCCACAGCTCAATCGCGGTGTGGCCGGTCTTTCTACCTTCCTTCCGCTGACCTAACTTAGTTCGGCGGACGGTGACAAAGTTATCAAGCGTAACATAAGTACTACTGTGCCCATGGATGTGGTGAGGCCTCAGTGTGTGCCATTGTTTTGTTGCTAATAATGTCGACAACAGATGATGTGAATTGCAAGAGATGTGGTCATGATTAATGAGCCCACCGCTCCAAATAATCCGTAAATCTGTGTCTGCAGAGTCACCGCCGAGCACTCGAATTCATAATAGCGGGCTATCACCCCATCGTTCCCCATCGTGCCCACCGTTCTTGACCGATGATGCCTGAACGTTCTTGACCCTTCATGTGACTTAGCCTCCGGGATCTTCATGCTCAAGGGGCGCCAGTACCTACTATAGCGATGATTTATCCACTTGACGCACACAATTATCGTACGATCCAGTGGTTAGATGTGGGGTCAAATGCATTAAATACTCTATGCATGGGTCTTAACCACGTTACAAACGAGCATTACTGTGTTGATTAATTGAAGTGGCAACCACTGGGATGCCAGAGAACGTGTCTAGTTGTTCAACAAATGTTGCCCACCGTTCCGCACATACAATCGGAGCTCTGATGTACGGTTGTATGCCAGTATCCTCAAGCCAAGTATCCAATAAAGGCATCGCTGCACGGATGGCCTTGTCCTCAGCTTCAAACTGCGCAGACCTGCTGAACCCTGCGTTTTCTACGTACCATGCTTCATCGAGTCTGATGCTCGAAATCTGGTAAAGGTCTGTGATCCGAGGATCAAGACCAGCCAACGTTGCGGTGTCATAGGCCATTCTATGCCCGATGCTTTGAACAATTTTTTCTGCGTGGGGGAGAACCAAGCTTTCATACTCAGCGCTGCGATGTGCACCAATTCGAGCAAGTATCTCCCTATTTTCTGACAGTAGCCCATCTTCGTGCCGAAAGAGTAAACTGGATGAATGGACCGGCTTGGGCATTTCATATCGCTCCAGAAGCAGCTCCGTCGAAAGACCTGAAAGAATATCAGGTGTCTGGAGAGTCAAAAGCAAATTCGAAACTGACGTATTGATAGTGCCAATATATCGCCCTCTGCTATGGCAATACCCCTGATCTCAGCCTAAATTCCACGTGTTTGTTTCAGGTTTTGCGCAAAGCGGAGGACAGGCGACTAGCTTACGTGCAGGGTGCATATTTGATTATGATCGAACAATCCTTGAGCACCACATCTATCAGACAGCGCAAGATTGGCCGTTTGGCCGTGTTGCACGAAGATTGCCTTCAACGCCGCTGCAATTGCATGGCGAACGCGCGGATCATTAGACTGGTCACTGAAAAAACTGGTGGCATATCTCCAGAATTCTTTTAGCACGAATGACTGCGCCAACGCGATCAGTATTGGCGCGTGCTGTGTTCTGAACGAAATAAGTGGGATAAGTTGTCCTTCCGTCCCTACGACGGTCCGTCTCTGGCTATATCTGCCCGCAATGAACGCAGCAATTTGTAAGGAGGATACCGGTATTGCTGCAAGTGACATCGTGCCCACGGCAACCCTCCATATGGCCTGGAAGAAATCGAGGCGATAGTTTCCTGACCCGGTGATGCCGCCCAGAAGAGCAGTATTAGGAAGTCTAACTCGGTTGAAAGATGTGATAGAATGGTTAATGTGCTTAGGTGCGCGGCGTGATGGGAGCAAGCTAGTATTGATAAACTCAGTAACTTGACAGCAAATAGGATTTGAGATTCACTGTGCAGAGACGCCTGGACACATGTGTGTTCCATCGTTTAGCTGAACCAAGAAAGGGCGTATGCCGCAATTATTGCCCTCGACCAGAAGCTTCGCGAATACAACGGCAACTGTTGGAATGCCGCATGGAACAGTGGGAGGCATAAATCTACATCATCACGTTAAACACGTCCAATTACTGGTGGAAGTTAATGCTCGCACTTGGAAGCCCCAAAGTGAGGGGTGTGAAGCTCGAACCCCCCATCTTCTAACAAAGTTGCAGTGGTTTCGATGTTGATGGCATCTAGGCCATGGTCAAGTTCGGTGAGACAAAATTGCCCTCTGGGATGATGCCATCAACTGTGATGCGTAGCAAGGTACAGGTGAATACGCACGACACATCAAACCGCAAGAGGTCGTCCAACACGGTGCGTAAGTGGGGCTGCTCACGCACATATGTAGCCACTGTTCCAGCGGCCAAGTTCAACTGAATTGTTAAGAGTGTTGTCGCAGCAAAATCGAGGCAAGTTATTGGATCTGCATGCATGTTCCAAAACGCTGGAGAAAGCGATCGAATATCATTGTCGGTGAGGCCTAAACACGATGAGGATCAGGTCGCAATCCCGAGCCAGTGAGACTGTACCGACTATATGCAGCTGCAATCTGTTTCGCTCGTTGAAAGGATAAAGTTGCTTCTTGTTGAGGTAGGAGTTTGTCCTGCGCATGAACCTGGAAAATTGGCAAATGAGGGAGACTAGTAGTACTAGTAGCCGGCATCACGGAAGGTTAACAGAGGAAAGATGATGCTAACTGAGGGGAGCGGCATTCAAATACTCGAAGGATACTGGCCCAACTGATAAGGGAAATGTCAGCGGGGTAAAACTGATCCCTCCAGAACGCCGCTTGTGGCTCAAGCCGCATGCCCGTCAACTAGGAACGAGAAGCTACTAGTAAGCGATGATGTGTAGTCTCCCGTAGACAGACCAAATTTGTTTGAAAGAAGATAGTCATTCCTCTCATAATGGATCACAAATGTAGCGGTCCGGGAGAAATCAGAGGCGGTTCAGCATGAGCAAGTTCGGGCTGAGTCCGTGTGCAATTAACGTTTTGCTACGATAAGCCTCGAGCCGATCTGTCAGTGAGTGCCAACAGTCAATTTGAACGAGTCATGGAATAAGTACTGTACACCCGGGCCACAATATCTAGGGCTGCAAGAGTGAGTGAATGAAAAAGAAGATGAAGGGTGGAATTCGAATTCGAACCTTGGGAAGGGCGCAGAAAGAAGCGCGATAGAGACAAGATAGAGGTATAATAATAGCATTTCCCACTCGCCAGTCGATGCGATCACTTGAAGACTTTGTCGTCGTGAAGGCACACTCCTAACATTGTTGTATGGACGAGAATTTGGTGTTGGTGTTACAAGAGAGTAGATACACGTGCACGGAAACTGCATAACTAATACACTTATTGTAGAACCAGAAAACAAAGTATAGTACGTAGCATACAAAGTCCCAGTCCATTAAATCACCAGTCAAGGTGGAGGAATGAATCAATGATCAACGAAACGCAACCCCAAGTATGAAATCGAACGAGTGGAATCCAAGACCCCAGATAAATGATTGTGAACGAAACGACAGAAAGAACGAAAGAAAGATCATACACGTACACACGCATGCACAATGGTGAGGTAACCGTAGATTTGTATATGATGATGTTGGATAAGCGCACATCGATAGCGAACGCGAACATCGAAAAAAGCAGAGAATTGAAAACATTAGGCAAAAAGCAAAAATAAACATACAACGGCAAGCGCTGCTCACTCGAGCACCTCAAATCGCCCTCTCTTCACCTCCCGCAGTTCCCCCTCATCTTCCAATCCCCTTTTCTCGCCTCCAACGTTGACGCCATCCTCCGCGCTCATCCCCATCCCGTTCATACTAACTCCCATCATGCCTAACGAGAACCCCTCGGGTACACCGATACCAGCAAAACTTTCGCCCGCCACTAAGTCCCGCAAAATGGCCGCATACCGCTCGTCTGATAATCCCATGCCTGCAAGCGGATTGATCCGCCCATCGTCTTCGAAGATACCCAGGTCAGTTGGGAGATTGGGATCAGGATTGGGAATAGCGGAGAGGGATTCATTGGCGGATGATGATGAAGAGGAGAGAGCGGCGGCGCCCACTGCGAGCGCTTCGTTGAAGGAACCGTCGGAAAGAGGAGGTACACCAACAGAACGTGGAACTCGGGACATCTGCTGGATAACTTTCAAATGCATCAAGTGTTTCTACGTACCCGGGTCAGTCAGGATCAGCATACAATGGAATCGTCATTCAGATCCTTACCTCGAGCATGTCGAGCAACCCTTCTTTTGTGAACGGTTTTGGAAGAATGTCATTCATACCTGTTAAGATTTGTGTGCTTAGTACTCGTATAACAGGTAGAATGACGAGAGGAACGTACCGGATGAATAATAAGTCATGATCTCGCTTGGTTTTGAGTTGCTGGTCATCGAAATAATAGGCGTCATATGATCAAACTGCCGTATTAGCGAGGTTGCAGAAACGCCATCCAATTTTGGCATCACGATGTCCTGGAAGATAGTTCAGTGACGGATCACTGGTGCAACGAAGGCAGTCTCTCTAACAAACGACGGGACGACAAAAACACAACGAGAGGTCGATCTCGAGATACGAAATAAAACTCACCATTAGTACTAAGTCGTACTTCTCCAAGTTCATCTTATTCACAGCACCGACCCCATCCACCGCAACATCGATCGCACACCCAAACACTTGCAAGAACTTGCTGCTGAGCCGCCTACTAACCGCGTCGTCGTCGACCAGCAATACACGCGGGGGAACCGCCCATCCGGGTACGAATGTCGATCGGCGAACGCGCAGTTTAGCCATAGGTGTCGATGACGAAGAAGATGCGCCTGGTGATGATTGAGATCCGGAGCCATTGGTGGGCGTTGGCTGGACGACTTCCTCGCTATCTGGACCGGGACTTTCGTCCTTCTCAAATCCATCGCCGACACTGTTACTTGGCCCTTCGCCGTCTGGGAATACCCAATTTCCATTCCCGTCCTCGACACCGCTCCGTGGCAGGAGATGTCCAAGTGTGAATACTTGCAGTCCTGTGTGCGCGCCCGAGTCCCATGATGAGGATGATGACATATCTTGGGGGATGACGAACGGTTCCGAGCCAGGACCGCCTTGACTTTGTGTTTGAGACTGGCTCTGCTGCGATTGAGATTGAGGCTGCGACTGACTTGAGCCAGACGACGAGGCACTGGCCGCCATCCGCTGCGCGTGCATCTCTGATATGCGCGCAAGCGCCTCGTGTTTCGAGAACCCTCCTCCGGCAGCGGCAACACCCCCCGTCACCTCCGCCCTCCTCGAAAGCTCGCTCATCTGCACCAAACTCGCACGTCCTGCGCCATCGCCCATCATCTGCCGCGCTTCCTGAGCAGCAAGGAACAAATTCTGACCATCGCCTAGCTGTTGTTGCTGTTGCTGCTGCTGTTGTTGCTGCTGCTGCTGCTGTTGGCTCGAGCGCTGCTGCTGGTGATGGTTTTGTGAATGTGCCTGAGATGGCCCTTGATGCGACTGCGGCAGCCCCGGACTGAGCATGCTCGACCCGCCCTGCCTCGGTCCAGGCGTGAGCTGTGCCTGTGTAGGCACGAACGGACTCTTGCCCCCTGGCGCCATGAATGGACTCTTTCCGGGTGCCGTAGAATTAGGGATGAATGGATTATGCGAGGGGGTGCCGGTGATCTGGGTATGGAGGGTATGCCCCGGGGTGGTATGTGATGCGCCGGCGCCAGCGGTGGAGGGGTTTCCCGATGCTCCCTTGTCGTCTTTTTTGCCTGTGCGAAAGGGGGAAACAAAGCGGAATAAGTTAAGCGCCCAAACGCGGAATGAAGAAAGAAACGTAGATCGTGAAGACTTAATAATACAAGGAAGCGTAGATACCACCATCGACCCCGACCCAAAAACACAGAAAATAGACACAAGAGGCCGTCACCGACCCGAAACCCATCATGATGCCCGAATTTAAACCCTAGGAGAAAAGAAAGACGAAAAGAAAAAAAGAAACAGAAAACCAACTACAAATACCCCATATCACAATCATCCATCTCGCTTTTGTAAAACCCCCCTCCCAAACGCACGTCTTCGGCGGAACTCAACCCCAAACGCGACCCCGAAACAGAACCACACTCACCGCCCTCGATGCCCAAAAAATACTGAATCATCCCTTGCATGACCCCGTCCTGCTGGGCCATGCTCCGTTGGAAGTTGACCATCTCCCCTAATACATCTTGATATTTCCCTTCCAACGCCCCCACCTGCCCCCGTAGCACCTCGTTCTGCGCCTGGAGCGTCCCAACCTGTGATTGCAGCTGCGCCATGTGCGACTGCACCTGCGATGAATGTGACTGCAGAGAAGAGAGATGCGATTGCATCTGCGACGTATGTGATTCGAGGGACGTCACGTGTGATGTGAGCGTGCCGGACTGGGACTGTAATTGTGACATGTGGGATTGAAGCTGGGAGGTGTGTGATTCGAGGGAGGAGACATGGGTGCCGAGGGAATCAACATCGCTGAGTGGCCCGCCGCCGGAGCGGTCGCCGGGTCCTGGGGATCCGCTTGTGGGTCGGAGGGATGAGGAAGGAAGGGATTTGCGCTGGGTGGGGACTTTGCGCTTGATATTTTCCAGGGCGTCGCGTCTATCCGCGTGGAAGTCGGGGTGGCGGAAGGTCCAACTGTGTTCGCCGAATTGGTTGTCGTCGGTGTTTTTTACCTATCAAATCGGAGAGGGTGTTAACGAGGTTGGATGATTGACCGACGAAGAAGAATAAGGGGAATAAGATAAGGAGAAAATGAATGAAAGGTAAAGACGAGGGGGAAATGGGGAAATGAAATGAAATGAAATGAACGACGGGAAATCAAGGCATAGCAAATAAACACGATACCGAGGAGATCAGAGGAATACGCGCATTAATGGAGCAAAAACATATTCCACGCAGAAAACCGTAGCCGTAAACCGAAACCAACATAAACGCGTGTTCCCTAGCTGCCCGGCCGCAAATCATTGATCGCCACAAAACACCACTTGCAAATGGGCAAGAGCCAATCACGAAAACGCCCATCAAACGTCACCGTCAAGAAACTCCAAAAGTCAAAAGCCAAACCCGGAATCAAATCGGGCTTGGGGTAAATATGAAAGAGGGGGCGGAGGCAGCGGGCAGAAGGAGGACAAGCGGCGATGAGCGCACGAATGCACGCGAAAGGATTGACATCCACGCGCAATCCACGCGTCCGAGGACAGATCGTGTCATGATATGACATCCGACAAGAGGGGAGACGCCGTAATGAGGAGCAACAGTGCATCATTATGATGTTCTTCTGCTCCCCTTTTGCTCCTTTATCGCTGATTTCGAAACCAAAAAGAGGGCTTATCCATGGTATAGGACCGCGGAAATAATCCCATGACAATACCGCGAATATGAAAGATGAAGATATCCGCGGTGCGTCGGATGATAGAGAGAAAGAAGGCAGAAAAAATAAAGAATATGATAATGAGACCGTGACACGGAATCCCAAGATAAAAGAAAAACTGCGCATCGCAAACCCGTATATCCACGGCGAAGGTAACGCGTTTGTGCGATGCCAAAGTGCCAAGCACACACTCGCAGCAAGGCAGCATTGCAAGCATAGAAACAACACATATACGTTGCATTAGCAACGCATATATGCGCCATGAAAAAAGAAGAGCCAAGAAAATCGCATACAAGAACAGGATAAGCCCGTGTACGGATAACGGGCATTTGTGCACCACAACAAAAGGCAAAGAAAGAAAAGATTGCCACAAAGGAATAAAATAGAGACCCAAAAACAAACCGCACGCACCTTATGAAAATCGTACTTGTTCAGTTGTCGTACAAAGCTGGCAAAATTGCTATGTTTGAACATGCGTGGAAGAATCGATTTTGTGAATTCGTTCATGTCTTTCACGACGAAACAGTCGCCGTGCGGACCCCATGAGACGACGTTCGCGAAAGTTTGCTCTTCGAGCATTCTGGGTGGGTGACGAATGGCGGGGAAAGATGGTGGAAAGTAGGGAGATGTAAGCGGAAAGTAGCGAATAAAATAGAATAACAGGGAGGACAGATGAAAAGATATGATAAGACGGTGTTTAACACAGTAAAATCGGTGAATCACAGCGCATATATGCGCATAAAACACCGCGTATGCCGGTGAAAGGTGATAACAACTAAATGATTCAACGTACTTGTACAACTTCTTGACAAAATCGCTTGTCGCCGGCATGGAATCATCTGCTTCTTGTTTCTGCTGGGACGGAGGAGGTTGGGGCGGAGGCGGTTGCTGCTGTTCCCTCTTCATGAGTCTTGGCTCGACTGATCTCTGCTGCCCCTGGGACGAATGATGTGGGGCAGAGTGAGCATGTGGATGCTGGTGGTGCGGGTCTTCGCGGGAATTGGAGGTCCGATGGTGTGACCAGGGCAGAGACGGCGAGGGCAGTCGTTGGGTGTACGGCGACATGGGGAAACGGCCCGAGGAAGCGGACGAGCTGGAGGCGGAGGGCGGGTTGGCGCTCGGCCCGGTGCTCGTGAGTGGCGGGAGAGTGTTATTGATGGCAGATCGGGAAGAGCTGGGCGAGATGTTGACAGGCGGAAGATGCAGCTGGGACGGTGGCGGAAGTTGGGAGGAATGGAAGAGTTGCTGGCGGAAAGACGGGCCCTGTTGTTGCTGTTGTTGTTGTTGTTGTTGTTGCTGCTGGTGTTGATGTTGCTGTTGAGATGCGGAATCCATCGCAGGGATGGACGATGGGTGAATGGATGGAATGAATTGTATGTGGGATGGTGGCTGAGGCGAGGCGTGAAGAAGATGATATGGATGGAGACACCCCCTACACAAACATGCGTAAACTCAGGAGATGGCCACCCGGCAATAAGATATCCTTTTTCCGTGCACAGACGTGTTATATTCCGAGTTATATTCGAGTATGTCGGAGGACGAGGATAGTGGTATTCGTCGCGTCGGAGTGGAGGAGGAGGAGGAGATAGAGTTTGTTGGTGGTTGGAGTCTAGACCTTGCGTGTTATAACTCTTCGTCGATCGACGCCAAAGTCGGGTCTAGACTGTTTCTTTGCTCCAACCCTGCACTATCATGTCCCGACACCCACGGCACCGACACACCCGCCGTTCTAGACCCACCTGCCTCTTTCAGCGCGGCATTACTCGGCCACTCCTGTCGTTTTTTTGCTTCCATTCCCTGTCCATTATAATCCTCTTCACCGCTATTGGCGCTCATCGTGGAGACCAATCACATGTTCAGCCCAAGTTCAGTCTATGTTTTACGAAGATTTCATCACCATATCAATCACCCTACGAAGTTAGGAGCTGTGGCACTGGGAGGACCTCAAAAACCGAAACCCCAACATTGGCAGCATTCGCATCATCGATACGTCGTCACCCATAAAGTGTAATTGCACCCCATAACTATTCAACTTGAAGAAGCATCAGCACGTCACCGACCTCTTTCCCAACTTTCTTCCTCAGATCTCAATTAATCGTCACTGTCTAGGCCCATCATACAGATTTCTCGAGTTACGTCCGTCGACGCCTTGGTCTTCTTAATAGAAGTTCGTTCGTCCCTTGAGGTTCGAACGCGAGCCCTGGAGGTGTGGTTCAATACGTCCATCACTCAAGCGCCTGTACTGCCATGTCATTGGTGGTTTTGCAGCGCTTTCCCCAGACTTCTGGATTCGTATCGTGATCGGCAACGTTCACAGCGAGATCTGTCTCGGTTCTTACATGCATGTCTCGACGTATTGCTACATTGTAGTTCATGTAGATCCCATCAATTGCTTGACGCCTGCAGTATTCTAGTTAGCGATCCAGATTCTATATCTCATCACCTCACTCGCTAAACTATTCAACACGCTTTCCCTCCCGTTACGACGCAAGATGGCTGCTCCGCCTATACCTTTTCGGGTGGACGGGAACGACAATCACTGCATCCTGCATAGCACAGGAATTTGTTCGCAGTCACGATATCCATAGGAGCTCTAAGAATAAGATATTGGACTCGGGGGAACGATCAATTCTCTCCGTGATACAGGTTTGTCGTTCCGTACCGTGCACTATCGGCTGCCTACTTGACTTGTCGCCTGGATATTCCCTTTACGCGCTTTTCAATAATCGCACCACGGGGCTTGTCTACTGCGTAGGCGTATTGCCTTGGCTAGATTTGCTCGGATTGACTTGACTTTTTCTATCAGATCGGACGGCTATGCCTACCGCCGCACTCATGGATGTGACCGACTTTATCAGGATCCAGGGACTACGCCTCAATTTAATCACACACATCGCGCCCCGGATAGTTGCTTCGATGATCGCAAGTCGAGCAGGCATCAGATCGGATGGCTATAAATATTTCGCGGATATACCAGTGTGTTATTGTTAACAGCGTACTCACGACTCGGAGCCGCGCCCAATGATATTCGAATACCAAACTAAACGGCAAATAATGCACATGTGTACGAGGTACATCGCAAGTCGGCTAGTTCATCATATCAGCGGATCATCGCCTCAGGCAAATTACAAGTATTTTTATCTTTCAAATAATCTTAGCATCATTCGTAGTTGCTGGGATTGTGAGCCGGTGGACCGAGCAGGTTGCATGCGCAGTACATGCCCTAAGGTTCTATTTTACACTTCATGCTACTCTTGATGTTCCAACGGCCACCTCTACGTGCTCAGTTGGCCTTGCCAAAATATCCCTCGTTGAGGAATCTTTATATTCGCTCTACTCATCATTTGCAGTGCCGAACTCGAAGTGATTACTATATACGGACGATGGTCGATGATCGGAGCTGATCTTGTCCCTATTGATCGCGGTTGGAGCTGAAGCGCTGACTGGCTCTATTTGTCAGGGGTTGAAAATCGGAAGTATCTTTGCTTGTCCACATGTCGAAAATTTTTTGAGCGCGTTCCCCCCTCCGGACCTCTTCTGCAGCTCATTATCAACATGGCTGGATTACCGGCAAATGACTATACCACCGGGCGCTGGCGTGATGCATATGACCGTTGCTTAGTTTTCGAAAAGAATGCTGCCTCTGTGCCGCCTCCGCTATCCGGGCCATCGCGTCTAGTCTGTGCAAGATTGCTAGGCTATATTATTCGTGAAGCACTCACTGACTGTGGCCGGGACACCATCTCTAATGAGATAAAGGACTGCGCAGACGAAGATGCTTTGGTGGTTTTGGCGACACTCTACCTCAATTACTTTATCCGCTGCTGTGAGCTCTATCTTACCGCGATTGCTGCGTTATCACTGACCGTAATTATATTAATGCAACGGAACATACCAGTCCTTGCTAGGAAGAAAGTCCGCACACCCACCCCTTCGCAGCACCCATCAAGGCCCTCTTTCCACGATGTCCAGGAGACCCTTAAGTATTTGATTAACGAAGCCCCCCAGTCGCATGCCACGGCCAAACAAAAGGTAAGTAGGTATCGAGCATGATGATAACTCATCCATTGCAACATCTTTCTTCGCCAGGCCCTTTATCGTGACGGCTTTTGCTGCGTCCTTAGTGGTGCCTGTGATGCACCAAGCTTCGAGAGCATCGCAAGCGTGCGGGACCTGCCACTGGCCAGTGATAAGGAAGTAGCGCCTACGCATGCCGCTCATATTTTACCGGAATCGGCGATTACGGGGATTCTAGGTGCCAATGAAGGCGATGCTAAGGTGTGCTTTTTTACTGTGTGGTTTTGCAGCTGAATCTTATCATCGCCACTGTCTGGACTATTATGGAGCGTTTTGGTCAAGTTTTGATACCAGACGAACTGAACGGTCCGAACATTCACCACTTGGAAAATGTCATGACCCTTGTCGCCCACAAGCACTATTTCTTTGACAACCTTTCCTTATGGCTCGAAGCAACGGCAAGCTATAAATTATTGAATGATACTTGGGACCGGTAATGACCAAGTTTCCTTACAGTCGACACCAAATCACTATCGCCCAAACTCAGCATACCCACAAGTGCGATCGGGAATTCCGGACCTTATTTCGTTCACAACGCCCGACCCAGTACAGTTTCCTTTGCCTTCCCCAGAATACCTTCGTCTGCATGCAGCATGCGCCCGAGTGCATCATTTTTCTGGTGCAGCAGAGTACATTCGAGCCGTTTTGCGGGATATGGACGACGTCCGCGTCTTGGCAAGTGATGGAGCATCTGCTGATGCGTTGCATTTTTCATTGTTGAACCTGGAGGTTCAGTGATCTATACATACTATTGACTTTTGAGCCGCGGATGTTAATTCGTCTCGAGTCGAGATAGAGTTACCCTCGTATTTGGAGGCTAAGGTCCCAAAATGGCGAGAATAATGTGATATACTGTGATATAGACAACACAACAGATCCTCGCTTTTCCTGGCCACTTTGCGCTCAACTATAGGCTCGCTGTACTCTTTGAGGCGCATATGTAATCACGTGCGGTGCCACGATTGCGAGTGGCTTTGTTGGCCTTGGTTTCGGGTAGATTTGGACGATGCCAGTCAGGTTCCGCCTGTGTGGTATTTACCACTTCGCCTGGTAATTAAACCGTCGAGGAGAGCTCAGCGGCGCAGGTGTTTATAGCACATGTGCCTCATCAACGCGCACGTAGCGAACAAGTTCATCCAAGATTTTTGAATGCTGAGAGGAGTACTTAGCCCGCGCTTATCTGGGTAGGGATCAACACTTACAGCTTCAACCGTAGCGGAAAGTGATGCAAGTTCTTCTTGAACTTGTTGAATCGACGCTTTGAGCTCTAAATGGTCGAATTGTTGCCGATCAAGACAGGCGTTCGTTTCCGACATTCCACACCGTAGAACCGCGGCTTCCAATTCACTTGCTGTGATCTGTACCTTTGGTTTTATCTTGTCTTTGCCTTCTGCGTTAGATCAGATGAACGGAAGTAAAGTAGGGGAGACTCACCTTTATCCCGGCAGGGGGCGATCACAACACTAACTCTCGCTTTCGACTCCTCACCTTCTTCTTTAACTGAGCGATCGGCGATCTCCGTAGCGGCCTTTTCTGCCTGCCATTCTATCAAAAGGTTTTTGAAGAACTCATCGCGCTGAGGCGGCATGGACAACTTGAATGTGTAGAATTATTAGCAATTTTTGAAGATGTCATGAGCGTTCCACTATGTATGTAATGCTGTGAACTAGTCCAGAAATTTGCTTAGTCAGCCGGCTGAGCAAACATCTGCAAATAAACAAGGGGATCCCAACTTGAACAGTTTATAGGTCATTAAACATGAAAACCGTCGATCTTGTAAGTAATTGATCTACACTGGGACCATGATTTGGATTGAATCACCCAACCATCCGAATGCAAGTTAATTGGCCCGAGTCCAAACTCCAACAATAATTCTCATGCTCATTGTTTCAATTATCAGATACAACTTTCGCGACATCAATTATTCTTCTTTTCATCTGTGGTAAACCGGCCACCATCCCAAGGCACATCGACCAGGAAACTGTAAGCGCCAGTCGAAGACCCTCTCCCTACATGCGAAATCACTTGCTGCATTCCGCGATCATTTACGGGGGTATATCATTCGATAGAAGTCCGTCACATGCTCCTGAAAGCCTGTCAGTTCGGTTCGCGGGCCTGATAAATATACACACGACGTCGAAAGTATCTTTCGTGCTTTGCCTTTCCAGCATTGACTGGCTGTATCGCATGAATTTCGCGTACTGGGTTTTCTGAAGCTCAGACCCAAGCCTGTGTCCTTCGCCGGGGGTATAATTTCCTATATCATTCTCGTAGCTGATCTTCAGCCCGGCGATGAATGGGATAATAGCTGCATCTGCAATGGTGTATGTATTCCCAACAGCAAACTCGCCAGATTCGGAGAGTAAATCCTGGATCGTGTCAACACCCTTCAAAACATTCTCTACCGTCTCTTGTCCTTTTGACCAGGCAAAAATCGGCGGAAGGAATTTACTGGACACAGTTTCAATGAAGAATCGTACTTTAGCGCGAGCGACGGGATCTTTTGGCAGAAGACCAGAATCTGGGTATAGATCCGCAATAAATTCGAGGATTACTCCGGACTCAGCGATTTTCTCGGACAGCGGCGATGGATTTTCGGGGGCAACATCGGGCCCACCGTATGTGATTACGGGGACCTTCGTGAGTTTGAGTGCGATTCTTACATACGGTGGTTGATGGTAGTTTAGAGACTGACCTTGCCAGCCGGGTTGATCTGAGAGACAAACCATTCAGGTTTATTGAACAGGTCGACATCGTAGACTTTATGAGGTGCTTTAGCCTCAGCCAATGCCAGTTCGACCTATGGATGGATTAAAATTAATGTGAACGACATCCCATCCTGATCCTCACTCTATGGCCGTACGGCGAAGCCTCGATTACGAATTCATAAGCATTACATCCACAACAAGGCCTCCAAACATACCTTGAAGCGGTAGGAAGTGATTTGCTGGACGGCCATGAAGTTGGCGATTGAACAGGATAGGTCTTATGCTGCACAGGCTCCCTTTTATACAAGAGCAGATGGCACCCCTGATTTGGTTGGTGTGATCCACCCCATCGCCGAATATTGGGTTAGTCACCATGCAGTCCATGCCTTAACAATTCGAGTCATGCACAGCACAACCCGCGAGCAATTGTGAACTGACCCAATGATTGACTTGGACATTCAACTTTACGTTCTTTCTATGTTTGTTAAATGGATATCACTATAGATGTGTATATAGTGTACACGGCAGAACGCGTTGAATTCTATTGGACGCGCCGGTGATCTACTTGTCAAGGGTGATACTGCGTGGGTTTCTTGAATTATTATAGGGGCTATTGCCAGTCATGCGTTCTGTTTAATCAATTTGCTTACTGGGCTGAAATGTGTCGGTACCAGATCGAGGACTGTCCCAGGTGATTCCACCATCATATCAGTCATGCATTTCCCAAAGGCATACAGACGGGCCTTGGCAATTGCAAGTGGTACCCAACAATTACCCACTTTACTGATCGTTTCTTACGCACGATTATTTTGCGTGGTGTTACCCTAAGCCAATTCGTTCCATGTCTGACGAGTCTGCTAGCTGTAAAACAAACCAGGGTCTAGGCGAACTGTTCATACCTAATACATATATTACCTGAACACATTTGTACTTCCCATTTGTTCGCTTATAACCGCGACAACCTTACCCTCAAAGCCAAACAGGTCCCCACCCTGATATGCAACAAGATCATTTGGTATATTCTCTGGGCTCAGCCCGAGTGCTTTCTCAAGATTGACCGTCACCAGAGCAAGAGCGGTGGTCTGGTCAATGAGCCCACCGGACTCGAAGGCAGACTAGAGATTAAATATGTTAGAATAATCAATACATAAAGCGAAAACCCCGTTTCCACTGACCCATGTCATTTCAAATCTTGTATTCTGAGCATTATACTCGTCCACCACACCAATTCCGACGTTTACCCCTGCCCGTAGCAACCTCATCACAAGAGATTCTTCGGAGAGAGGAGGGCCTGGAAGACTATCGGTTCATTTCAGTGAGTATCGAGATAGTATCATTTCAAGTGAAATTGCTGAAACCTACATCCTCTTCGAGTCCCAAGTCCACGGAAATGGTTTGGTAGAGGTGACAATAACGCTCACTCCCGCCTTCGCAATCTCGTCGGCAATTAGATGCGATTCAGCAGCGCCTGAAAAAGTCAGTGCTAAAGGTTGTGGATAGGAAGCTTTAAGATCCAGAAGGGTGCTCATGATATCTGCGCTGTCGACTGTGACGACAAGCGGTGCTGAGCCCTGTCAACACGAATGATCCAATAAAGGTTGATCCGTCAATACTATCTCTCAACACAACACCGAAAGGACATACGTTCCTGACTTGATCCAATATTTGCCCTCCATCATTTCCAAAGAGCAGAGCACGCAAGGCCGCAATTTGAGTCCCAATGCTGGCGCTTCCTCCACGACCAATTGTTACGTGCAACGCCGCATCAGATTTGACCACCCCATCGTGCAGCACGCTCTGGGCACCCACTGCAAATGCAGCGGATACACCTTGTATGAAGCTTCCTGTGGGAGCGGTGACAGCTGTCGTTACACCGCCACGGTAGGCCAAACTACGGATGTTGGAAATCACACAGGGAAGTGAGAATCGCGGGGAAGTTGCCAGTACATGGGTTTGACTCACAGAGTGTTCCGTCCGCCAAACTGGAGCCCATCAACTGCGCGCATGATCGTATTCCCGACCAACGAAGGCGCAGGAGATGTGCTAAGCGGGTTATGTACGACCCCGTCGTTCGTACTGGGCTCGAGACGGATCTCAGAAAGGCCAATCGGCGAACCATACGTGGTTAAACCTGGGGCAATCGTGCCACCTTGCAAATCTATGGTCTCAAAATCGGTGTTACTCGTGTAAGAAGAACAAGTCCCCCAGCATATGATTCGCCCATTTTCAATTACCACTTGATGTTCGGCAGCTTTGGTCTCCGGGCCCAATATTTTCACAATATCACCTCCTAACCTTGTCCACAGTGCTCCGACATTCACAAATACTGCCCGATCAACAAGTTTGCGCGGATCTAGTGGAGGTAAGCCTTCGTGCTGCACTGCTTCTGCCGCTTCGGCGTCAAAGTTTGGTGTGCGAGGGGGGGACTGGAATGAGGGGAATGGTTTTGATGAGATAAATGGAGAGGGGAGCTGTGCAATCCCATCGATGTACACCTGTTGCGGAGTTGCGCCAAGTGAAAGTGGGTGAGAGTCCCAAACTACGATATCTGTTCGTTGTATGTGGTGCAATTGATTTAAGCAAGTTAGCTGGTCAACGATAGAATGCTTCTCAACAAGGGAAAGGGCCTACCAGCGTCGTATCCTGTACCCATATAACTCGTCAACGATCATAATGGGAATGTCCGCTTGCTTGAACGCACCTTCTCGAATGGTCCCAATTCTATGCCCCATCCCAAGAGCGGCGGCGGGTGTGCTTGTCACAGATTGGAGAGCAAGCGACGCATTGAGGCCGTAATAATGAGCCTGAGCAGCTTCATTAAGGAGATAACGAGAGTTCACGACTGGATGATCAGACTGGATTGACGGTTACAATGTAACTGATGAGTTGGATGGTCTCGTTGTGTAAGCCTACATACCTTCATAACTACGGGGATCCCGTGTTCTGCCAAGACGCGGGGAGCAAACTCGGATCCACGGTATGCTTCTCGCTTTTTTCTATGTTATCCAATGGGTACAGGGTCCGAAACTGTGATCATACTAGAGCTCACCTAAAGTTCGAGGCAAATAATGCGATAGTTGGAACGCCTCCCTGCATGTGAATCAATCAGTCGAATGAAATGCAATGCAGAAAAGAATGCAGAGAATATATCGTAATAACCAAACTTGACAAGTTGAAGGATGACGTACCCAAGTCTTCTTGAGTAAATCTGGTACAAGATACGTCTCTCCCGCGTGGTGAAAAGAGGCGACCGGGAATTTGAATTCATTGGTCAACTGTAAAAACGAGTTTCATTAGCTTCATCTCGAGTTGTAGATATCGAAAGTGCAATGAGTCATGTAGGTATCAGGATGACTGAACTTACTCGTACTATCCCGTCCAAATCAACAGCCTAAACATGCAAGGTATCAACTCAGTTGAACCAGATCAATTGTCGACGAAAGCGTTCACCTCATAACAATGCACAGCAAGCTGTAATTAAGTTCACAATTAATGATTTGAAGTTAGTGCGAAGAATAGAAAGATAAGCAATACAGGCAAAACGTACCCTCACTTTCCCTCTCAACACATCCACTAATGCCTCCCATTGAAGATCTTCGGGATATGCCTCTGCGCCTTCGGCTGCATAATCATCATCCCATTCACCCGCCTCGACTTTCGCACAAAATGCATCCTGTGCATCACGAATCTTACGTGCTGTATCATATGCCTGGCGGAAATTCCAGCCTGTGTCCATACGATTCTGGGAATAGACACGAGAGGGGTTTTCGCCTGAAAGTTACTGTTAATCTTAATTGAATTAGATAGAGAGATATCGGCGCACCACATGCGTGCCTAATGCCAGTGGTAGCAATATCAGCAAGAATGATATGTTAGTAACAAGAATACCGAGAAGAATGCGGAATAGCCCACTTCATATGTCTCCATCTGGGCGGCTCAGTAGAATCGACAGTGGATGCATTGGTATAAAGTGTGTGAGGTGGTTCGAGTAGCATGCTGCTTGTGGAACGTTCAGGAGTATCACGAAGCTTGATGACGAATGCTTGACCACCTGCGTCACATCAGAGGTGAGCGTTGCATACACAAAATATTTGAAAGGTTCCAGGATGACAATCGTGACGATGATCACAAGAGGGGTCAAATTAACTATTCAAGGAGTACCTTGCGACACAAGTATAACGCTTAAACACGGGAAATGAACGTACCGATGTTATTTGCGCTTCCAGGAAGGATTTGTGCGGTTGTCACACCGCCTGAGCGAGCAAGCTCGTAAGAGGCGTCATGTGTGTTGAGACCATCAATAGATCTTAGCCACGGCAAAATGGGTGCTTTGACCGAATTTGTGTCGGATGCACCTGTCAGTATATACCGAGTATGGAATATCAACAGCCCGACAATGAGGTAGCACAAGCCATCAAATCAGCAATGTTAAGATAAGGTGGAATGACAACTCACCATCGAGTTCTGGTGCGCTTCCTACGCCGATGTGGGAGTGCAAATCAACAATCCCAGGAGTGACCCAGGCTCCATGCACGTTGATCACTTCCAAGTTCGCAAACTCGTCAAGCATGTGAAGAGGGACATCACCGACCGCCTTGATAAGGCCCCGTGCAAGCAGTATATCCCCATTTACCAATGTGTCGCTAGTACTATCAGCAGTCCATATCGTCGCGTTTTTAAGGAGCACAGGATGCGTCCCAGAAACATATCGGTCGGATTGCTGGCGCGTATGAAACGTGGGTGAAGGCCCAGCGGGAGCCTTGTTTAATGCGCACTTCGCAAGGATGGAGGAACGTCTAGCTTGTTTGGTGTGAGCCCATAGGTGCGACTGGGTAGACTCGGGAACTATGACCCAAGAAACCTGATACAGTGTCAGGGAGAGAAGAGCTGCTAGAAAATAGACCCAGGAGCCTTGTCTCATCGTGACGATGGACGTGAAAGCACTTGGAAACTACAAACAAGATAGCGTGGGCATGGAAGCGAGAGATGAGCACATGTGCAGACTCGGATCCGGAGTAACAAGTTGGCATCACGGGTGGATGCTCCTCACACAGCGATGATGTCAAATTGCTCACATGTTCAATCAATTTACTCAGAGCTTGTGATTGGAATTATGTTGTGAACGAAGATTCTCGATTAATAACATGCGCGTAGAAAGTCACCCACAAATACCGGCGCTCGACAAGAACCATACAACTCGAAAACTGGAAAGAATTAGCGACCGCCAACAGCCCCCGCTGGAGCACCTCGCCTTGGACGTCCTCCTCTGCGACCATATCCCCCCCATCCACCGACATATGCGCCTGGTCCCATCAAGCCGACGCCTCCTGGTTCACCAAACGTGGCCACATTCCTCTCTCGCTCCTCCTCACGGCGGTTCCTACCACCTCCCCCTCTTCGACCTCCACCTCCGCGGGTAGGCGGCGGGAGTGCTTGCGCGGAAGATGATAATGAATCGAAAAATGACTTCTGAGGATTATAAGCCTTCTCTTCTGCCTCCTTCTCTTTCTCCTTGTCATTTGAACTCTCGGTTTCAGACGGGTTGGTGTTCTCATCCTCGGCAGTCTCTTTCGGCTTCTTTGGTGCTATTGCAGTTTTATCGAACTTCGCATTTGAGCCCTGGAAATCGAAATCCGTCGCTGGCACCTTGATCTCTCCAACCTTGCCTTCGTGACCATGCCCATGACCATGGTGACCATGACCTCGTCTACCACCGCCTCGTCCGCCATGAGCTTGCGCACCGTTCGAAACACGCAGATCACCCAAAGCACGCTCGACAGTTTCGAGGGATGCAGCAGCAGTATGTATTGAGTTATTTACGCGGCGCGGTCCGTTGCTTGTGCTAGGTCCTTCATTGGGCGGGACAGGCTGGGTTGAGACGAGATCCTGGGGAGGTGCATGGGCAGGGGGTTGGGGAGGAAACGATTGTGCCTGCGGTGGTGGCGGTTGGAGTGGTGCTGCTTGCGGGTAGGGCGAGCTATAGGCACCACCGTAAGGTGGTTGGTTCGGAGGTGCTGAAGCCTTGAAGAAACAGTTAGTGATGTCCAGAAATTTAAGCTTTGTGAAATGCAAGGGAATCAGAAGGAAGGCAACGGAAACATCCACATGGGGTTTATGCGCTCTCGGATGGGTGAGTCTGTGACTCTTTTACATCCGTAATATTTCATCGTACGTGCGTGTGTGAAGGAATACATATAATCAAAGACGGTGCTTACCCCAAGAACGGCTGGATCGTCGTGCACGCTTCTACGCGGCGCGGGTTCATCAACGGCAAGGTCTTTCACCTCAGAAGCGCGGAATATGATATACTGGTAAGGCTCTTGAACTGGGGGAATGAATTCTGAAGGAGGCCTGGAATACACGTAGTTGTGGAAAGAAGTCAGTAATAATTTCATAAAGACAGTAATTATCCTCGATTTGAATCAGAAGGAAGGCAACGGAAAGATCCACATGGGTTTTTGCGCTCTCGGACTTCGAGCCTTAGCTCATTTACATCCGTAATATTTCATCTTTTGGGGGAAGCAAGTGAAAAGCAGGGCTCACTTTCGCGATTCGGTACCCATGGAATACACTGCGACTCGTAATAAGGCTCTGCAACGAGTTTTTGAGGCAATATACGCACCATTTGATAGCTGGATCGTCGAGGCTGCAGGATCAATACCCGCCAGAATGCCTCTATACCGCACATCAGAATGAGATATCAGGGAAATCGGTTTCCTGGAATTCTGTTAGAGAGAATATATGAGAGTATAAAAGGCTTTGACATACCCTATGAAACTGAGAGCCATGGAGGAATAACAAAGAAGTGTAAGAAATACGTTTGTTGGATGTTCGAGTTGTCCACGAATGCTCGTGCACAGCGGTGTTCAAAGTTGGTGGCTATTCCAAACTCCGCTTAGAGGGGTCAATGGATATGAACTTGAATGACCTGAGTGTCGCAGTAAAATTATAGAGCTGGGAGCGAACTAGCCTGATACTAACGAATACATAAATCACAAACGTGTATGTGCTGCATCGGATAAGAACTACATGCAATGAACGGACACAACGGTACTAGCTTACACCGTACAGTTGTGAATCGACGGATAAGTGAAAACAGCGCAAGATGATAACAGTAGCTGTATAGAGAAACAACAACGTAACTTACAGAAAATAATGTCACGATCTCTCCAATCTTCCAACAACACCCTCGGCTTCTCCTTTTGCTTGCCCGAAATCTGGGTCTAATGTTACTTTTTGTCGGCCATCACCTACGACGACAGCGGTAAGGTGTGGATCAATGGGGTCTGACGACGGTCCAGAGCCTGTTGATGTAGGTGTTGAGGTGGAGGCGGTGGCAGAGGCATCGGTGGTAAATGTACGGAATGGCGAAGGAGCGACGAGAGAGCGATGAAATCGGGCACGAAACTCGCTGGCGTGGGGTTGTGACGGATCAGCGAAACCGTTGATGGAGCCGTCGTTCATTTCGACACCAGGGTAAGGGGGATTGGATGGACCTGACATGGTTCCATCTTTGGTAGTTGCATTCACAACCTGCTGTGCTGCTGCTTGGGCATAATGAATGCGACGCTAGAACAACGTTTAGTGATGGTCTAAGACAACCACTGATGACATACCTGGTGATCCCATTGGTCCCAAGCATCAGCGATGATGGGCTCCAAAGAAGCCAATTCATCGCTCGTCATGGACAGCGTGCGCAATAAATGTTGCTTCAATAGGGGCGCGCATGAGAACGATAAAAGGAGTGTCGAAGCAAAGCTCTGGCCACCCGTCAATTGTTGGGGGAATGGTGGGGGATCTTGCTGATTCATAGGATGTTCGTGGTGCTGCATTTCATGAGGCAGCGGTACCGGATGATACTGTCCTTCGGTCGGCACCCGAAAATGCTCGTCCATGCCCGACATTATCTCATTCGTCATCTCCAGCCCGAGCTCTCTCATTTTTCTCTGTTTTACCTGTTGCCGGTGTTTTCTCTGCCGATCCCGAGCAGCAGCCCTGACCCTTTCCCGTCTTTGCAATTCCTCGGGCGTCAATTCCTGGCTGTGGAAATTTTGGGAAGGCAATTGCGGCTGTGGTTGCAATTGGGGCGATGGCGGTAGCGGTGGTGGCGGTTGTGGTTCAGTGGGCTGCGTAAAAGCCATGATAGCGTTCAGATTATTGACGGTACGATCACGTTCCCGTTTCCGGCGCTGTCTCTCTGCAGCTTTCTCCCTTTTTTGCCGCTGGGCATCGGTTTCATTCTCGCGTGGGTGCCTCCGAGAGGACGACACGGGAGTCAAAGTACTTTGCACAACATGATGGTGTGCACTCGAATCCATACTATTCATTCCTTTCTACTTCTTCTATGCGCTGTGTGACCAACGTTACGGCGTCTCCTTTTCGTATGGCGAGCGAGTGACGGAGGTCGTGACAGAAAGTGACCAAGGTGCGAACAAACAATGTCACACTCCCGCCTTATATTTGGTGGCGTGCGAGTTGTAGACTTGGTAGTAGAAAATATTGATAATTTACAAAAGATACAGGGGCTGCTAATTGGACATTCTTTTTCTTTCCTTCCGCAGCATACTGTCGCGCCCTGGTCCAACGCCTATCCACTCTATAGGCGTTTTCAAGAAAGTCTCGATGAACCCTACATAATCCTTGCATTTTTCGGGCAGCTCGGCAAAGGAAGTGATAGACGTGATGGGTGTCTGCCAGCCTGGAAGCGTAACATACTCTACTTCCACTTTCGCAAGGACATCCAAATCGGCTTGATACGACCGGCGTTAACATTATTCAGATAAACTTAAGGGAATAAAAGAACACACCAGGGAAATAGGGAAGATCTGCGCCATCAACGAGATATCTCACCGCGATTTTGATTTCAGCAAGGTCGTCCAAAACATCTAGTTTGGTCAGGTTAAGGCTATCGTAACCATTGATCAAGCACGAATGCTTCATAACGACTAGATCAAGCCACCCGCAACGTCTACGGCGACCTGTTGTAGTACCATATTCGCGTCCTACTTCTTGGAAGTGCTCGCCAATCTCCTACAGCTTTATATTTAAAGAAAAGACATTCGTCATAAAAATTGCTACCTACATTGAGTTGTTCTGTGGGGAAAGGTCCTCCCCCAACACGAGTTGTGTAAGCCTTGACAACACCAATAGCCGTTCCGATGGCTTTTGGTGGGATTCCCAGTCCAGTGCAGACACCACCTATCGTCGTTGACGACGAAGTCACGAATGGGTAAGTGCCAAAATCTAAATCCAGCATGAGGGCATTGGCCCCTTCGACGAGAACCTTCTTCTGTGCCGCGAGAGAACCATGGATATACGCCACGCTGTCAACAACAAACGGTTTCAAGCGTTGTGCAAGAACCTAGCGAGATCATAAGTAGAATACGTGACATGAAAGTCGCTGACTTTACCTTGTATCTTTCTATTTCGCCTTCGGTATCATACTCGAAGTGTCCGTAGCGCTTAAATCTACCTTCGACGATCTTGCGGAACTTCTGAGCAAAGGTATCATGATCAAAGAGATGATGGACTCGAAGTCCCGAACGAGATGCCTTGCCGGAGTAAGCCGGGCCAATACCTTTTTTCGTCGTTCCAATACTACAACACGCAAATTAGCAGTCAGAAGTGAAAATCGTGCAAGTCTAATACCTAGAGCCGCCAAGCTCAACCTCCTTGAGACCGTCCACAATCTGGTGGAAATCAAAGACAAGATGGGCACGATCGGATAGAAGGATACGACCTGAACATTCGAGACCTTCGTAATTTCATGAGCTGATTGTTATTTGGATGAACGAAAAAACCGCGGTACCTTGTTTCTCCAAGGCATCGAGCTCAGCAAAAAACGAAGGGATATGCACCACAACTCCAGAGCCAATGAGGCCTATGCATTTCGGATTTACCAGGCCTATCATTCAGGTATGAGGAAACTGAACTGCGTGAGTTGATGGAATCATGACACCCACCACTGGGAAGGAGGTGGAAAGCAAAAGTAGTCTTGATCTTCTCTGGACCGATAGGCACTACGATAGTATGTCCAGCGTTGTTACCGCCAGCACACCGTGCGCATACATCGAATTCCGCGGACAGTATGTCCACCAGCTTCCCTTTGCCTTCGTCTCCCCACTGGGCACCAAGGACAACAGTCACTGTTCACTTTGATCAGATGAGATCGCGGCACGTAAGGGGACGGGGCCAACCGCTCATGAACGCTACTGATCCAGGCGCCTCTCAGTCTTTGAGCTCACTGCGATAAGTTATGGGGAAAAGCTTGAGATCGGAGTCACAAGAAGTCAATAATCGGATAAAGACTGGGAGCGAACTGGGAGATTAGAATTATTATTAGGCCTCCCGAAAAGGAAATTAAAGCGGAGGGTACCGACTCGTCAAGTCTACCGCGACTTGGACACAACTTCTCCTCTCAGGGAATTCGATTCTGTGCTGCAGTTCTGGCGCGCATTTAGACTATGCCAACATTCTCCTCGAATCCCACTCGTACTTCCCCTCTTCATTCTACTTTAAAACGGCATCCAGCACTCTTCGGTGTACCATTCGTCCTCATCATTGTCGGTGCATCGTTTGGACTGCAATCATTCACACAAACGCGGTACGACCTGCAAGACCAGAAAGTCAAACAGGTAGCGCATCCATAACGCATCAGAGTAATTTTGTCACACCTTTCATGTATTATTGTAGTTTTCGAATGAGCAAGCTCTTGGGCTCGACCGCAGAAAGAAGAAATTTGACATCCGGGAAGAGTACTACGTGAGTGGTATCACAGAAGTCGCAATCGAGAAATTCAACATTGTGATTCTGGCAGAAACTGAGTGCTTCAACCGAAGAAGACTGGGAACCAAGGAGAATAGCGCGTCCCAAGGGCGTACCCGAATGGGGTGTCCCACCATCAGAACCCTCAGTCTCGAAATCATAGCAGTACTCTTGTTTCCCTTGCCATCTTCGTGAATGATCAATGTATGGTGTATAATATAGCGTAACGACAATATAATATCAAACTCAAGCAGCTACATCCTCGACCCTCGTCATATTAAGCATCCCTCTACCGAATCCAGTTGCGATGGCTCTGAACCCATTCTCCTGGACCTCCGACAAAAACAAGTCGTGCTGATCAGCCAGACGCTCGTTATTGCGGCGGATTTCTTGTATAACGCCGTGCTGGCGAACACAAATCGGGCATTCCGTTTCGTGATCCAAGATACAACTGGGATGTGTGTCTTAGTGATAGGGCACCATGCATACGAAGGAAAACAAACCGTTGGTGATAACTGTGATTGCACATGAAATGAATACTGGGAAGATCCAACTGGCCCTTGCATTCCGAACAGCGAGTGATGTGGAACACCCTAGGATGTTCAGGATCCGATAGCTCTGCTACTTGTTGAAGCTTCGTCTTGGTTTCCAGTCGATACGAGTTGATCAGTTGCTGATCCTGTGCGCGAATTTAGTTCGCTTCATCCGGGTACAGCTATATAATGTGGTTACCGTTTGAATCTCTTCCCGAGCTTCTTTAATTCTCGTCATCAACCATTGTTTCACCAAACCAACGCTAGCGACTCCGTTTCTGCTCAAAACCTGGATGACGCCAAGCGGGGGCATGATCTTTTCCTGTTCGATATGTTCCAGTATCTCTTCCAAGTCCGTCTGGTGACGTGAGAGTAGCTCAGGCGTGGACGTCAAGAAGCGAAGGACAAGCGCGTAGAGATGGGGATGATTGGGTCCATATGCATTCAAAGCTTTCACAACTTCACCCGATGCTGCATCAGATTCGCCAGTGTTGTGTTGGTCCATCCAGAACCGCAGGACATCCTCGTACATGCCCAGTTTTTCCCACAGCAGAACTAGACCTTGAGTGAAATTATGGGTGGAGCAAAGAATGAGTGCGTGTGTCGCATCGTAAGGTATATGTTCATTCTCCAGGACGCGGAGGACTTTATCCTTGTTGGAGGAAGCATCCGGGAGGGTGAGGTATAGCTCGAGAAGAGTATTCCAGACCGCAACTTGATCTCGCCGGTCAGCGTCTTCATCAACACCGCTATCGCCATTTTTCTGACTGATTTCGATAATGGTGCTTGTGACAGACTGCCCCCATCGCCGCCGTGCAACAGTTTCGAGGAATGTGACAAAGTAATGCATGTGATCGACGAAGTGAGAGAAGTAGAGACGAGGGGAAGGCCTTTCCACTGGAGGACGGCTGAGCATACGAGATGCGGGAGCTACCGTGACGGGTGTGGAAGCTCCCGAATGTCCGTTGTGAACAGACTCAGGAGCATCCCCTGGTTTCACAGTTTTGACGGAAGGGGATGGTGGTGTCCCTATTTCGTCGGGAGGAGGCGTAGGCACAGCCGCGGCGCGCGAGAGGGCCAAATATGAGAGGTAGGAAGGGCCACCGCTTGGAGCCGAAGAGTTTGCCGCAGGCTTCTCTTCATCCTCGATCAAAGGCCCAGATATCGTACAAATGTCAATAAGGAGCTGGGTTGTTTCTTCTGGTAGATTCGCCAACATTGCCCGACCGTATCGCGCCAAGTTGCTCTCTGCCTAGGATACGAAACAGCATGTCAGTAGCGGTATCAAAGAATATGATCGCATTGGCCCACCGCTTCGGAACCAAGTCGGCGCAAGTACATCAGCGCGTCCTTGTAGTTCCCTGCGTCTTCAATCTGCACCCTTAGATAGTCTTCATGGCGTTCATATTTTTTGGCGAGATACGAAGCGTGTTCGTAGTAACCTGCCTGCCGGCATACGCGGATCGCGGTGTCCAAGTCGAATGGGAGCTCGTCGACATTGCCAGCGGATGAGCGTCTTGATTCGGTCTTGATAAAATTATCAAGGCGCGCAACATCTTTGAGCTTTGTGTAGGTGTTGAGAAGGAGTGTGGTGTGATCCGAGTTAGCGAGGCCCATTGAGTGCAGTTCCTGGAGATATGTGACGAGGTTATGTATGCGCTGTGCGTCTAAGAACTTTTCATATCCAGGTTTATATTAGTAGCATTTCCCTGCCGGAGCGACATATAAGATCTGACCTTGCGGATCACATAGCTGGGTTGCGTATGGCCGATAGTAAGGACGAATTGTTGCATAGCACCGTCGTAGTCTCCCTTGGAGTATAAATGATCTCCATATTGACGATGAACGTCCGCAACATGAGCATCATCAAGGCGTTGTGTTTTAGCTAAACTGATGGCCAACGGATAAAACCCTCGTTGATACAACATCGCCAGTTTTTCAGATGTGGGCTTCTCTACCAGACAGGAAAGCTTTGGAGCATCTTCAAAGTCAGACTAGATGTCAAAACCGAATTTGAACGCTTACTTTCCCATCGTTCGCAACCACGTATATATGACCCCATTCCGAGACAACTTCTCGAACTCCCTCTGGGATTGCACCAGAATATGCGATGATTTTGCTTTCGAGGTCTATGACAGTCACTTTCGAAACTTCCGAATCGCCAACTTTTGGATTCGTGGACACATAATTGCGAACGGTCGCCGATGCCGAGGAAGCGGTTGGAATAATTGGAGATGAAACAAGAACAAGGTAGTGCAAATGTGTGTGCACGGAAGACTTACGCCCTGTTTTCCATTCAGCAAAAATCAGACTGCGACATACGGACGCAGTTCAGGTGCATTACCTTCATATGCGTACGACGTAACACGGCCGCCAATGCTGCATTCGTAGATGGCTTCGTCGCGTGCAAGAAGAATATTGGTGGCGCGCCAATCCATCGTTGCACACCCCAGCCCACAACCTACCTCGTCGACGATCGTAGATGCACCACCGCTGCCCTTGCCTGAGACATGGTAAGACCACACGCCATTAGTCGTCACTATGAAAAGATGCAAATTGGGATCTTCGTCAGTGGGTTCTTTGAACCCAAGTCCTGTGACTGGTTCAGTTGGCGATTCATGAACAATGCGCGGTTTGGGAACTGCAGTTAACGACGTGGATCCGGAAAAAATGGATTGATCCAGATGGCGATAGACAAGCACAGAGCCGTCGCCAAGACCAATAGCGAGATAAGAAAGGGTCGCGGATAGTGCAATGCAAGAGACCTGCAGACAAAGGCATGAGGATCAGTATCTTTGCGCAGCAGGACAATGACTGACTGGGTGAGGTTTGTTACTCGGCTGAACTTTTATTGAGCGTAAAAGGTTCGGCGCGCCTGTCTTCTTGTCGGCTTTTCCAAGTTCCCATATTCGTAACATAGAACCTCGCACAGAATGTTCTTCCTGAAACAGTCACAATCAGACTTATCCGGTAAATTTCTCGAAGCACACATACCCCAATAGTGACCAATATACCCTGTCTTTCCACCATGTGCGTGACACGCCCTCCAACATGTGCTACCCAACTCGATATCGAAACATAATCTTGATTGAGGAGGTGGATGCTGCCATGGATATCCGCCACCAAGAGACCCGAACTCGATGAGATGACTACAGCTATTTCGGGCGCATTCTGTTGATAGGTTAAGGGTTTGTCTCTAGGTCGAGAGAGGGTGGGGGTACCTTGAAGATTTCGGGCGAGCTTGCTAGATCGTAAATGTCTCTGACCGGTTCCGGGTCAAAGAACGAGAATTGTCGCAACTAGTGTTCAGTGTCAGTACGTTGGGATTGCACTTCGTGGCTAAGACAAACCCACCGGAGCTGCAGCAGAGCTTGCAACTGCCTGTTGAGTTCCGGCCATGGCGAAGGATCACGAATAAATCAAGTCTAGCCGTCACGTCAAGGTTGGTTTGTTGGTGTTGAACGCCGTAAGCTGGACACCTCTGTTGGTGAGCCTCTACAGGAATAGGATAGGATGGATTCGTAGCTTCAAATTGATTAGAATGGCCATTTGTTTCGCAAGCAGTGAAACTTACATTAGAAAACAGCCGCCTGACTTCAATAATTCAAGCAGACCATGTACGCGTCCAATGCTACATTCACTGATTGCTGTCAGTGTCGGTCAAGCAGGTGAGCACGTGGACCGTGGTCATATTATTGATCAGCGCTAATTCGGCGCTTATACTACATAGCAAATCCAAAGCTGTCACTACAGAATTCAAGCAAGCCAGAGGGCTTCAGCTTTTTTAAAACAAATCTCACCGGGATGAATCAACAATGAATTCAAGGTGAAACATTATCCGAAAATACATCTGAATCCTGGGCAGTCTATGGTATGGTATTCAATTTCCACTCCAATAGAAATACGCAACATTATCCTCGAACCACTTCATTTCGTCCATCGTGATTTCCGGTGCCCTCCCCATAATCACAATTGATACAATCGGTCGAACCCGCTCCAATCTCACATAAGTCATATTCCAGGCCCTTAATCCGTCGACTAGCTCGTACCCCGCTTCTTCCACAGCTGCTTCTCTACGTGCTCTAACCAGGGCTTGGAGAGCGGAAATGGAGAAACTCCTGCAATCGCTGATCTCAAGAGCCCAGAATTGACAGGCGGGGAAAGGTCGATGGTTATAAATTTCGTCTAGATGGGATTCCTCGGGATTCATGCGACGAAGAAACACGTCGTTGAACGCAGGGCACGAGTGGATATTCAATGTATGCCCTTGCCAAGGTGTCAGTGCGTTGGCTAAATCCATGTCCTCCTCCGCAATTATTTCCCGTAGAAAGAGTTCGGATGCCTTGATAATGCCGATGGATGCAAAAGAGCACCGAGTTAGGGTGACCTGAGTTGGGGATTCTGCCAGAGCGCGGAAGAAACAGCATAAACTGGAGGACTTGAGGTCTATAAGCTCGGGCGAAAACCCAAATTCATATAGGGCACTATTTGCCTATAAATACTGGACTTGAAAAAAACGACGTCGACTTACCTTCCAGCATCATCATTGTCTTTATAAAACTCAACATCTTGGACTTTAAGCGTCCATATTGACGGTGAGGTTCGGGAAGACAGGACACGGAAAAACTCGGCTATAGAGATAGGTATCCGTGAATGAGAAATAGTAAGAACGTGCAAACATGGAAGGTATGTCAGCCAGGAATTGTGGGCTTTGGAAGTTGAGCAAATATCACGAAAACTGCGACCGTCGAGGTGGAGTGTGTGAAGAGAAGGGCACGGGTGCCACTCGTGAATTGTCGTGTTCTCTGCGTCGAAGGAATCATAGTCTGCTACAGAACAATCCAATATCAGTTCTTTGAGGCGGGTTGGCCAGGTGGACCGTTGCAGATGTTGACGAAGAATCGGGAGGGAAGAGCTGTATATAACTTGAAAGCGGAGAGCGCAGCAACGATGAATATGTGGTGCGAGAATCTGCATTATATCTGTGATGCAGCGATTTTCTAGAATACGGGTTGCGTGTTGCTCGTCTACGCCGGGAGTTGTCGGATACCTTGTGACAACATGCACCTTGAGTGGGAGATTGCGCGACCAAGCGAGATGTGCGAATAGCTCGAACTTGGAGGTAAACCTGCATCCTCGATATTGGTACATATAATGTCTCTTGCTCGCATTCAAATTAACAATGACCAGTAAATGAGTCCAAAACTCTGGAACAAGAGCCATGGTGTCTCTCCAAGCGACACATACAGAGGAGAGTGCATATGGAAAGAGTGTGGGATCGAATTCTGGCAAGCTTGAGCCTGACTCTGAAACTTCTATTGATTGTGTGGACATTCGACCATATCTGTTGAAACCGGATGATAGCCGGCGATAGAGGTGAGTGAAGATGATGAGAAGGAGTTCGGTTGGAAGCGATTGAACTGAAGTCCGTTGTGACGGGAGACCAAAGTGGTTTTGACAAAGAACAGAGGAAGGCTCTTCATGAATCATTGTTGGAGGTAGATATTTCTGCACTGAAGGTGTCGGTACAAGGGGAGGATATAACGAAATCTGAAATCTACGAATAATACCTTTTCAGCCCATTCGACCGGTTTCATGAGATTAAACGGATCTCTCACCATATCTAGCTGTACTGACTGGACTTGTTCTTCTGCACCACACTGAACTTGAACTTGAGGTCGATATTATTGAAGGTCACGGTCGAGTGTTGGTTAAGTTGGCAATTCAATTCTGTCATGCCACACCGCTAAACACCACCCGTTGTGTCACGCGCAGGCCAACTCTAGTCTCCCGTAGGCAGACCTTCTGAGGGGAGGAAAATCGTTCCTTTACAGCTCTGATGGGCCTTGTCGGACAAAGAAAGACGACAAATGGGTGGATCAAGGTCAGACTGTCGGATACGTATAGCAGCCGCATCTCGATTCTCGACTCGGATACGCGACTCAACCGGGATCTTTAGCCTCCAAACTGCATATCTCCAAACTGGTGACTTATCGTGATCACTGATCACACGCAAACCTGACGAACTACTCCGGTTCCAATCAACGGAACATGTCCACTCCAGGAAATTTGGAAACTGCGGAGCTCGATATTGGGGAAACCTCTCACCTTAAGTTGGATGAACCTATCTTCGAGTGGTTGGACGACAACGGTCTGGATAAGATCCTCCCCGACCAGCTGGATCTCCGTCAGCTCGCACGAATCCTAACTATAATAGTACTCGTTTCAAATCCCCGTTTGCATAGCAAATTTAACAAACCTGAGCTGCTGGCAGGTCAGCCCCAGCTACAAGAAGCAATACGGGGCGCATTTAGACAACAATCGTTCGAAAATGTCAGAAACATAAGTGAGTCCAGCATTTTGTTCCACGCCGCCCTGGTCTCATGTTCCTCAGAAATGCTCTGGTCATCCAAAGCTAAAGCCTTAGAATCGCAACCTTAAGCCGTTTCATGCTTTTCCCTGGTTAGAAGTTCACCGTGGTTTCCATTTGATTTGTAAGGTGAACTCTATATTGATATACCAGTCGTTTCCCTCTTCAATAAACCCTTCATTCGACCCTACAACGGCGCAGCAGTGGATGGTTTTGTTGAATACCTGAAAGCCAACAACAGGAAATTTAGCCAAGACAATTATTATGGCAGATTTTGCTCCATTGTTCAGAGCTCTGGCACCGGAAAATCATGATTGATGGTAGAGGTTAGTATGCAACCTGCAGCTTTTCAGCCCGCAATCATTGAACACTGAATACTGGGCAGCTTCGACACAAAAAAATCATCGTCATTTATATGAATCTCCGATCTGTGATGGACAGTGGTTTTCCTAAACGCGACGACATCCCTGCGACGATATTGACAGAGGAATTCGGGCTCTGCAAAGATGCCTACTTCGCTCGATGCTGTCATTTCTTTGAGGCTTTGTTCAAGACTATTCAAACAGAATTCCAGCCCGTTCCGCATGATGCGAAGCCAGAGAGCGTTGATGTTTTCATTCGCAACTGGAACGAGGGCATGTGCAGCATGAGTTCAAGATCCCGCGCGACATTCTTTGAAAAAGTTCAAGCAGAGTACAACCAGGTAAAGTGTCTCCAGCGATAGATTGAAGTGTATTAGACTCAACTTTGTGGACCCTCCACAGGTTGATCGCTCGATGGATTTTTCTATCTGGTCGCATCGACTGACTATCTCCGCGAAATCCTCTTTGTTTTGCATCGTGTTCTCTGGGAGTCTGGTCAGTCACGATCGACAAATGCCACAAAAGACGTACGTACCTTGACGACTGTACCAGACCGCGTCGCCCCACGATGTCATGTGGTTTCGCGGTCAGTGAACTCGCGTTGTGCCCATCTTCTCGTTTCCTACTCCAACCCGGCTGCGAGACGGACTTGAAATCGTCAACTTGAACACCGACAGTCATCTTGCAACTCAGAATTAACACCGGCGCCAACAACGCTGGCAGCAGTATCAACTGCAACGCCGACATCAGCAATATCCACTGCAACAGCAACAGCAACGGCCCGCATTCGTACACACTCGCACCTGCTCTCAGTTGGTGCGAGTGGGGTGCAGGCATGAATATCCGTATTTACACCCGCTCTCCTCGACGCTCTCCTCAAGTCGACTCAGGGCTTCCCCCCAGTATCCCAATGCTCTCGGGTCGACTCGTAGCACCTCCGCTAAAGCACGTTGCGCGATGAGGCAGTGCAAATGTGGACACAAGGAACCTTGGACTGTGCACAATCACCAGCTGACAGTGACAGCCGTCTTTTGGTGTCGTTTATCATGGTGTGCTCATTCTCACCCACCGCCGCCCCTAAGATGACTTATACTATGGACGTAGGCGCTGATGACAATGAGGAGGAGGAAG
>MU267818.1:0-38199 GCA_021014935.1 Hygrophoropsis aurantiaca
GCGGAATGAGCGGCATACGCTTGATCATGTTTCTGCACCCTTGTGACATGGTTGAACTGTTCAACTACCCGAGTCCGGGTTTACTTTTGTCAGGTTGTGCTGGGTTTTATTTCTAGGTACATGACATAGAAGATGCGAGCGTTTCCTTCTAGCTCCGACGTGGCTCCTTTGCCGCTACTACCATGTCTTCCAGCCATTCGGATTCAGCATCAATTCGCGAGAAAAGTGCCAAGGACGATGCTGAAGTTGACCTCGATGCCGAGTTCGGTGGTACCGAAGCTCGTAAGAAGCTCGAGAAGAAATTGCTTTTGAAGCTCGATATTCGAATGTCTATCCTTGTTGTGATCTACATCCTCAACTACGTGAGTAAACAAAACTTTACCGACGCGATATTTGAGCACTCAATTGTAAGATCAGATCGACAGAAATAATGCTGGGTTAGTTGCATTCGATGCATCACCTGATTTATACTCATACACCATGATCAGTGCTGCACGGTTGCGGGGATTTCAGACAGATCTGCACCTGGTAGGACAACAGTTTGCAACCCTACTGTCCATTCTCTATGTTGGCTACATCATCATGCAAATTCCTTCGTAAGCAGTTCGGTCTTTTTTCTTCTGGCTCAACCCCTGACAACATTTTCAGGAACATGTTCCTCAATTACATTGGTCGGCCATCCCTCTACTTGCCAGCTTGTATGATCATCTGGGGTGTCATCTCCGCATTGACCGGGGTCACGAAAGAGTAAGCTCTGTCATACTATATGCCCCTCATACGTTCATCGATATCGCCCACCGCAGTTTCACAGGCGCGCTTCTGACCCGCTTCTTCCTCGGATTTGTCGAAGCAGCTTTCTTCCCTGGCTCCTTGTTTTTACTAACTAAATGGTTCGATAGCATTTTTATTTTGTTTTATGATGTGTTCATCCCGATTTTCCAGGTACAAACGGACCGAGATCGGATTGCGCACTGCAATCTTGTACTGCGGAAATATCATCAGTAATGCATTTGGAGCCCTCATTGCTTCTGGAATTTTGGGGGGCATGAACGGTACTCTTGGGCATGCAGCGTGGAGGTGATTATTTCTGGATACATCTTTCGGCAGGTTGCCGGATTAATATGATCTTGTTTAGATGGCTTTTCTACATCGAGGGAGCCCTAACAGTTTTTGTCGCTATTTGTGCCATTTTTATTCTTCCCGACTTTCCGACGACGACAAGTTGGTTGACCGATGCAGAGCGTCGTCTTGCTATGAGGCGTATGGAGGAGGATGCCGGAGTTGGTGATCAAAACGAAACTGAAGCAGGAGGCAAATTCCATGGTTTATACCTCGCTGTCACTGACTGGAAGGTGTGGTGGTTTTCATTGGCGATGACCGCTCAAGTCGTGGCCCTTTCCTTCAATGCGTATTTCCCTACTCTCAGCGCAACGCTGGGATACAGTCCCACTGTCACTCTGCTTCTTTGTGCCCCTCCGTTCATTTTCACCGTCTTGTTGGCATTCATACTTTCGAGGTATGTGCACGATACCTATTTATGTCTCAGGAGTTACTTATCTCTCCTATAGACGTTCTGATAAAGTCAAGGAGCGATTCTGGCATATGAGCATATCCTACATATTCGGGATCATCGGGTTCATCATTGCCATTTCCACCATGAATACTGCAGCCAGATATGTTTCACTGTAAGTGACCTATTAGGGAGGTGTGTTTGTATGTTGACACCACATGTAGATTCTTAATGGCGCAATCATATGCCGGCTTTGTTGTGATGTATGCGTGGATGAGCAACTCGTTCCCTCGCCCACCTTCGAAGCGTGCGGTTTGTCTCTCGCTGATTAACGGCTTTTCGCAATTGGGAAATATCGCCGGATCGTAAGTTCACCTCGATGCAGACTCATTCTATTTCTAACACGCTTTTGTAGCTATGTTTGGCCATCGAATTGGGGGCCTACATACAGCTACTCGTACGGCATTTGCATAGCGTGTACTGGGACTGCCATCGCTATGAGTTGGGTTTTCCGTCAGCATCTGAAATACCTCAACAAAAAGGAGGAAGAAGGAGAGCTGGAGAAGGGTGTAAAAGAAAAAGGTTTCCGCTATATCCTTTAAGTCGCTTTCTCGTGATTTTATGATATCCTGTATCAGTATAGAAATAATGAAGATTGATCTGACTAGCACGTTTAATTTGTTCGCACACTGCTGCCATCGAGTATTTGATAACAATAGCTCAACCCGCATCATCGGCATCAGATCAATCTGCTGGCTGATTGCAGGGCCGGCAAGGAGATATCAAATGCAAATAAGGGTACCTCGCACGTTGAAGTGCTGGACTTCATCACTGGGCCAGATATACTCTTTAACACGATCGATTTTGCTAAAGCGCACCTCGTGCGATGTGCGTGCTGGGTCTCACCCGGTGAACGTGTGGATTAAAATGTCAAACACGGAAAATCGATGCAAGTTTATGGGTACGTTCGAAAGTATGCGTAAGGTCCGAGTTCCGGGACATACGATTGTAGATTTTTATAATGCCAAAGATCGAAATCGTTGGGGTAAGGGAATTATTGAATGAGGCGATATTATTGGTCACGCGTCGCTTCCGCGCTCGAAACGGCGGCTTTCCCCAGCCCCAATCCTTACTTTCGACGCTTGCACCTTTACCGCCATCTTCTTCTCTTTATCTTCTGCTTGTTCGCGTCTCCCAAAGCTGAAACGGCCAGCTTAACAAAGCCGAACTATCATGAACTCTCTTGCTTATATTTCGCGCCAGTTCGATGTCTTAGCTTCCCCTCGGGCCCCACCATCCACACCAACAGATGAGCACGGCCCATTCTTCCGCAGTAGTCGTCTGTCTCGAAAGCGATCAGATGGCTCACTTAAACGTATAAGTACTTGGTCTACAAAGTCTTTCCTTCTGTCTCCATCGCCCGAATCCAACATAGCCGGCCCTTCGCGACCAAAGCGTTCATACTCATCCCCTTCTGGTTTCCTAGAGGTCCCTTTCGTCCGAAAGTTCCCGCTCTCAACTACATCAGAGCCCCCAATCCGAATAAAGCGCAGGCTGAGAGTACGCAGTGCGCTGAGACGGTTCTTTATCATCAAGATCTTTGTTGTGGTCTGGAATACTCTCTGTGCGACGTGGGCGTCATGGATACCTCAAGAAGTCGAGACTGAGCAGAAAGAAGTCCGAGTTGAATTGGCGCCTGATGTCAGCGTCACAGATGTAAAGCAAGAGTCTATTGACGATGCTGTATCATTATCTGAACTCCAACCGCCACTGCACCCATCAATTCCCCCTCGTTCTCCGGGCAATTTCTCTCCGATATTCCAAATTAGCCCCAAGACAGAAGCTCCCTCACTTCCTACGCCGCCGCCATCTCCTAGTCCAGAATCCCCTTTACTTGCACCTCCACAACCGCAAATCGTTATTCCTGCCGATACCTCCCGATCATCCACGCCGAATGTCGCGACCCGGAAGACACCATTTCACTTCCCCAAGACACTCGTGCTTGATTTGGACGAGACTCTCATACATTCGACTTCTAAACCTATATCCTATACTTCTGGAGGACTCGGGCTGTTGGGATTCAGTGGCTTTGGCCGCAGAAATAATGGACGCACGGTTGAAGTTGTTCTAGGTGGCCGGAGTACTCTATATCATGTGTATAAACGACCTTTCGTAGATTATTTTCTTAGAAAGGTATGTCTTTGTTCCACATCAGCAAATCTCGATGTTAAAGCGTCTGTTAGGTTTCTGGCTGGTATACTTTAGTCGTATTCACTGCTTCGATGCAAGAATATGCAGACCCCGTCATAGATTGGTTGGATGCCGGCCGTGGAATTCTAGCTCAGCGTTTTTTTCGAGAGGTAGGATTGAATGTATCATGTGGCGAGTTTTATATCCTGACCATTCACGCCAGTCATGCACACTATTGCCTAATGGAACTTATACCAAGGACTTATCCGTCATAGAACAAGATCTCTCTCGCGTTTGTCTTATTGATAATTCACCAGTTAGCTATCGTATCAACGAAGGCACGTGGAGATTCTTTCGTGACATTAACACGCAGCAGGTACTAACATATAATGCGACCACAGCCAATGGTATACCGATAGAAGGTTGGACACACGATCCATCCGACGAGGCTCTACTCGACTTGTTACCAATCCTTGATTCTCTTCGCTTCACCGGCGATGTTCGCAGAGTACTCGGCATTAGAGGGTTTTTATCATGACCCTATCTTTCCCGCCCTTGCAGGCTGAACTTCAACATTCACACACCATTCCCTCAAGCATCTACCCCCATTCATCGACCCCTTTTCCATGTCCATCTTCGAACAAACATCCTCACGTGTTGCTACACACCAACCATAACTTTAAACTTAGTACAGACAGCCATCATCGGGTTCGTTGCATAATTTAATACTGCTTATCCTGTACACTATGTGGCATTCGCAATTTGACCCAAAGTCAGCAAGGGACGCTTACAGCGATAGGGTGTGATGCTGCGACGCTATTATAAGAGAAGGCAGAAGGGATATAGGTAGTAGTAGTAGAACAATCGGCAAGGAGACCTGTAAGCAAAACGCTAACAAAAGATGGGCATCAAGTAAGACCAAAGTCAAGGGGGGCATACGACTACATCGCCAGTGCAGCCTGCAGCTCTCTAAGTTGTGTCTCCTCATCATCTTCTACAGCAATTGGTCGTGCGACAGCTATAAAGACGCAGTCAAATCACAAGATCCGTACAAAGGACCGAGAGGAGCTTACAATGAGCGCCTGGTGGAATGTGAACCGGGACATGATCGGCGCCAGCTAAACGCTCATCGAGCTGCTCTTGCTCTAGATCAGCTAGTTCTTGCTTCAAATCATCCTGTCCAAGTAATGAGTGGCCGGCCTGCATTAAAGGAGTAGATATAGATTCACCTCATCCAACTCCGATATAGGTGGCCCAGAGATGGCATCTGCTATTTCGTTTGCGATATCACGCTGTTCTTGTATCCTCTGCATAGTTTCGTCGACCTTGGTTATGTCCCTGCAGGGAATACATCCATGATATGACGAGCATTATCAATGAAATAGTAAATACATACGCGTGTTTATGAATGACTTCGAGAGCATCGGACGCCTTCTTCATGGCAGCCATTGTCTCTGCGTTCAGGTTGGCGGATTCGAGTGTGTTGATCTGAGATTCTAGTTGCAATCTTTGTCCCGCCAGTCGATCCAGTTCTTGTTCGGTGGCCTTCTTCCGACGAAGGGCCTGCGTAGCCACTGCTCCAATGCGTCGTAAACGATACCCAGTACTCTGTGGTCTAACGCACCTGCTTTATTTGATACAGCGTTAGCCTTCGCTTTCTTCAGCTCCTCCTCGATCTTCTTGGTTAGATAGTCCTCTTTCTTCTCTATCATCTGCAGCTGTTGGCGCAGACCAACGATGGCATCACGAGCGGATTGTTTAGGGTCCCGCCTCCCAGTGAGATAGGTCATCCATCCTGACATTGTTGTACTCTAGCTCTGAATATCGGAATCAGGAAATATGAGGAATGAAAGGGAAAGAGATCAATGAGCACTGCGGCGAAGTTGTGTTACCAGAATTGCGCCGCCCTGTGACTACACTGATATCCAGATAAGGAAATTGTGTTCGATACATTCAACTGAAGGTCACTGGCCAAACTTGCAGCAGTAAACAACTCAAGTCTCAAAATCGAAACTATCAATGCCAACAAAAAAAGCTGTATTATGGATATGGTATAAAAATGCAGCATCACTTTATATGCAAAAGGCCAACAGCTTTGGCAATTAAAAAGCATTGGTACTTCCATCATCTATGGTTCTGCTCAGAGTTACTCGTCTTTTTTGTTTGAATCACTATGAAGGACCATGAGAGCCAGGTAACCCCAAAAGTCTATTTGTCTTACCTCTCGTCATCACTGCGCTCGTCCGCAGCACCTTTTCCAGAGACTACGCGCCATGCAACTCGACAAATCATCCAGAACCAGATAAACTGTATTATCTATTACAACGCTGTCAGTGAGGCAAGTATTGGATTTCCAGTGGCATAATCTCACCTGAAGTGCTACCAACATCATCTCGAAAAGAAAATGTGTGAATTCAGAATAGTAAGCTCCAAATTCAGGACTCCAGCCAACACGAATGAGACGCGGTGCGTCCATTATAGCCGATTTGATAACGATGATGAAGAAGACATGTCGAGTGACAAACCATGACAGGAGGAACCAAGTAAACATCGCATCACAGAGGGTATATAGTTTAATATAGCGCAGCATTTTAGCAACCTGAGAAACGACGGTCCGTCAGCCAACCAGATCCACAGAAAGATAGAAATCAACCTACAGGCAGGAAGATATCACACCAATCCATCAAAACCATAATTAAGCATCCAACGCGGGTAAAATTGTAAAAGTAGCTTGCAACCATGAGGATAATCGTGATAACATGGTGTGTCATCATTTGGTAGTGATCCTTTCGGCGAGCCTCAGCATTGAGGATCAATACTTGGTGTAGATAGAATGCCGTTTGCGTCAGATAGTAGAACTTGAGTGGTCCAGGAAGGGGTATATGAGGGTAATCAAGCCATAGTTCTGTGGGATGCAGGGCCGATGTCGGAAGATTGATATGAACATACTAATGACTCTTGTAAAGATCCCAAACGACGGTACAACAAAGTAAGATCCTCACCAGGCCAAACGACCACTGAACGGTGTAATATATAGCAGACCAGCCTTGTTCTGCGAAGCGCAACACACTTCTGTGTATTTTACGGGCCTGCTTTGGGGGCATGTGGGGATCCTTCCCATTGGTATATACAGAGTGCCCATTCCCATTAGCAGTGCCATTTGTGACACCATTAGCAGCTCCATTGGTGGTTCCATTCGGCAAGTGTGTTTTTGATCGTTTCCAGTCGCGAGTAAGTTTCCATTTCGCAAAGGGTTCCATGATATAAATCCGACTGATGTCGCGTAGAACAGCCATGACTGCGATGCAGGTGACTATAATGCAGCCATCTAGCAAGCCAGTATTGTAGTATGGAGAGTCATGAAATGAATCTGGACGAACGGGCGCGTCGGTGGGGTAAGAGAGAGTAAAGAATGGAAGGAGGAACGATGGAAGCCATTCTGACAACTGGAAAGCGTTCATTGGAAGTGCGTTGGAGAAAGAGGTCGTCAAAAAATCATGGACAGGGTTGGATGAAAAGTAAAACGTTCGATTCAGCCTCGGTTAATTTTGGTGTGCTTGTTTGTAGTGTTACGTTTGCTTCTAATGGGCGCAAAATTAAGCTGCCAACGCGACGGCGTATGAAAGCTGAATCTATGTTCTTGGTGAGCCAAAACTTTCCAGAATACTCCGGCTTTTGGGTATTTTTTGGAGGATATGAGACTCTGTCAAGGGCTGCCCAAAGGTGCACTCGCTCTCTAAATCGCGACACCGTGTTCGGTGGAATTACATATGTGAGAAAGACCTGCCTGTTCTGGACACGCATAACTTGAAGAATAACCAGTCAGTGGAATCTCTGCAAAATACAAGATGGCTTCATCCTCCTCCCAGCCCAATACTACACTATATATCAATAATCTCAACGACAAAGTTAACAAGGAGGAACTGCGGCTGCAGCTGTATGCTCTCTTCACTACCTATGGCAAAGTGATCGACATCATCGCCTCAAAAGGCCCAAAAATGAAAGGGCAGGCTTTTCTTGTCTTTACTGATCTCGCGGCAGCCACGACCGCGATGAGGGCTTGCGAAGGTATGGTCTTTTATGACAAGCCTCTGGTACGTTTCTCACTTTACGCCGTGGTTGTGCACCCCCTTATCTTTTGAATACACCAGCGCATCAACTACGCGAAATCAAAATCCTACGCGACTTCTCGCAGAGAAGACCCAAATTTCGTTCCACCAACTTCTATTCACGCACGACAGAATGCCCCACCAACCGGAAAAATCACCATCTCGACCATAGATAAACGGCAGAGAGATGAGGATACCGCAGACGGCCAACCTCAACCAAAGAGAGAACGATCTGAAGAAGAGGACAGTGATGAAGAGATGGAAATCGACGACGATGAAGAAACTGGACAGCAGGCCCGTACTTCAGGTACGTCGTTCGATTGCTCGTCCTTGCTATATCTATATCCCTTTGCGATACTTTCCGGAAGCATGTATGCCCTCAATACAGCTATCGGCCCGTTTGATGTGCACGAACTTACCTCAAGAAGTGACGGACGATGTGCTCTCTGTTTTATTCCAACAGTATGTGTGTCCATTATTGTTTCGAGACAGATAACAAATCTCGCCAACAGATACAAAGGTTTCCAAACCACCCAGGTCGCCCAAGCGCCGACTCCAAATGCGGACGGCGTAAAAGTCAAAATGGCCCAAGTAGTTTTCGATTCGCCAGAGTTGGCATCGACAGCGAAAGACGCCCTAGACGGATTTACATTAAAGAAGGGTTGGAAGATGTCTGTAGCTTATATCTAATTTTGTTGTCAATATCCTTCGCTATTACTGCTTGCTTGTTCAGGTGTGGCGCCTAAAGTGAAGGTGGATGCGACACATAGTAACGGCCAAATCAAACTGTATTGGCATTTCCTATCCTGACGACTTCTTGCTAAGTACATGTCAAGCTGATATGCTATAATCACCGCTGGAGCGTTTGAAGAATTGCTCGCCCTATAGGCTCAGCAGATGCGGGATTTTGACCAGTGATGAGATTTCCAGCGACAACGACTTTGACCTACACCAAATAAATTAAGGTCATACAGGCCGAAATATAACAAAAAGAAGCGTACACCCCAAGGTTCATCGGCCTTCTCGTAATGCCCACCTAAACTCTGGATTTTGTCCTCCAAGAGGAAAGGAATATCATTGACTTTATCAACCGCCCTTTCTTCAGCGTTCGAGAAGCCTGTGAAGGGCTTGCCTGCGAAAATAGACTTTCCATCACCATCAGTAGCCCCTACGAGAGCACTGAGATGGTGTTCAGCTTCAGGACCGATACAAGTGTGAGGCTCTTACGCAGGTCCATGACAGACGGCGGATACAATCTTTCCTGCGCGATAAAACTATAAGATGTATATATGAGTATGACATATAACTTAACAGACGAATGGACGAACTTCTGATGCAAGACCTGCATTAACAGGGTCTTTGGACAGGTCGATAACAGGCCCATGTCCGCCAACGTAAAATATGGCTTCATAGTCATCAACTTTTACGTCGGAGAGCTTCTTTGCGTGCTCGAATTTGGTTTTTACGACGGGATCGTTCAAGAAATCAACGCTCTGCGGATCTTTAAACATCTCACAGAAAAGACAGGGTCAGCCTATAAAAGGCCGATATGCCTCTAAATCATTCACCTGTACGCTGCTCTCGTCAACTGGGGGATTAGGGCCAAGTGGAGAGGCGAAATCGATGTTGAAATGAGATGAGAGAACGTGATACGGATGAGCTGCCTCTGGCAGATACCACCCCTGCAAGAAGGCTTGAGTCAGTAATGTTTCCCATAAGCAATGCTTGCTCACCGTTTGAGCACCCGAGAGAGTGCGGTCAGCAGAGGTGAAGACGAATAAAATACTTCTTGCCATTGTGAACGTTGTATGAGAAAGGGCGTGTGTGATCTCCTGAGCCTTTTATAAGCTCTGGTGGAAAGCTAAACACGTCATGGCCCGATCTAAGAATGTCTCCATAGATGAGTTTGCGCCTGATCTATCCAGAGACCGTTCAAATGTATGCTTCAAATGGGCCCATATCTCCGGGTGGTCCGACGAACCAATTCGATCATACATACCAAATTACGAGGGAAGATCGATTATTTAACGGCTCGGCTTTGACGGAACCCAAACGGAAGTGGGAGGTTTGATCTCCGCGGCTATCTGTAACTTTAAGCTCCGAGTGTCCGGCAATACTCGGCAGACACAGCGGGACTCTGATAACAATTGAGACTTGTACAAGTTGTGATCCTACGAGATCGTATGGAAGTGATCTAGCTGGTAATCCTCGTTATGTCCTCTTTCTTCGGCCTGTAAGTCTCAGCTCATTACCAGGATTTCCTTCGCCCGCTTAATCTCGTTAATCTCTAGAGGAAAGACCAGAACCTTCAAGCCCCGTAAAGACGTGCCAGAGGGAACGAAGCAATACCAACTACGGAAGTATGCAGAGGCAACATTGGTGAGAGTCTGTTTCCTATCATAAGTAGACTTTCTAAGATATCAATCTTGGATCGTGATCGGCGCGTCTAGGGCTCCGGAAATTTGAGATTGGCCGTTCAACTTCCTGAAGGCGAAGATACTAACGAGTGGCTAGCTGTTCATGGTATGAACGATCTGTCCCGGTGATTGATACCTTCATGGACTTTTTTCATAGCTGTGGACTTCTTCAACCATTTGAACATGTTATATGGAACTGTGACTGAATTCTGCACGCCACAGGAGGTATGTGCAGATACCATAGCATATTTGAACTTCCCTTACATGCACGTCTGGCAGTGCCCTATCATGTCAGCTGGGCCTCGGTGAGTCATTTGGTCTACATTTTGGCTCGTATGACTAACGTCTCTGTAGTTACGAGTATCTTTGGGAGGACGGAGTGAAGTACAAGAGACCCACAAAGCTTCCGGCCCCAGAATATGTGGATGCCCTTATGAATTGGGCGCAAAATATTCTTGATGACGAAACCATTTTCCCAAACAAGATTGGTGCGTGAACTCCCACTATCGCATCGTGTTCGACGACAACCGACCTCGTCATCTCATAGGAGTTCCGTTCCCGAGAAACTTCCGTGACACCGTTCGCATGGTAGTTCGTAGGCTCTTCCGAGTGTACGCGCACATATACAGCAACCACTTTGATCATATCTGTGCGCTGGGGATAGAAGGTAAATTCCTGACTTCAGCATAAATCTCGTTTTGAACAAGACTTTCTTTCTTTAGCGCACTTAAATACAAGCTACAGACACTTTTTCTTATTCATCAATGAGGTGAGCAATGAACTCAAAATATCCTGAGACTCGGTAGTGACATTGGTAACAATGTAGTTCGATCTTGTAGACAAGAAAGAGCTTGCTCCCTTAGATGAACTTAACGATGCCATTCTCGCAGAGGACAAGAGCCGATGATTTCCCCCCCTTTCTATACGCACCCCTTTTATGCCTGTTGTATGTATCTTTACTGCGAGTCCAAGTCAGAATTCGAGAACAATATTTTGAAACGAATGGCATTGTGCCAGTCCAAGCGATGCGTGTATGCGAGTGGTTGGTACAACAAGTATTTTCTAGGTTGCTGACGTGTATGCTACGAAAACTGCCATTTACACTACAGATAAGCTAACGAGTCCATGCCGTGTCTGCGGACTCGGAACAAAAATGCGAAGTACAAGGAAACAATGAAATGCTAGTAGTACAAACTTGAAATCAGGGCGATAATGCGACAAGATAAAGAGGAAGTGCAAAGTGCTTTTCTAGGGCTGCTGGCGACAAGGTGCAATCCTGCGTCAGGTTCTTGCGATCAGGAAATGGGTATATCCACGGCGACAAAGTCATGAGCGAGAAGGAGACCCAAGGGGTTTATATTGTTCTCTGAAATCATGCTTCAGTGAATATAGCAATGCAAACAACATGAAAACTTACCTTAACAACAGACCATTGCACAATCAAATTTTTTAGTCTATCTTGAAGAGCCTTTCGACAGAGATCGCAGGAAAGTTGTTCACCTAATGGACCGAGAGCAGACTCCATGGTGCTAGTAGAAAGATCTAATAACACATTAATTACAGCGAACGATGCAGAATATGTAAAAGAAAACAGACCAGGCCTTGCATCCCATGCCAGATAAGCGGATGCTAGAGCCCAAGCCCTTGTCAACTTTTTTTGTTCTGCGAAATCGCATGAGGATGTTGGAGCGTGGGGGTGAGGAGGGGGGAGTAGGAGGCGCTTGAGGGCATCCGAACGCCCGAAGTGCAGGAAAAAAAGCCGCTTTAAATATCTGGGTCCGATTTGATCTGCCATCTCATCTGTCAATGAAGCCAGCGAGAACGAGAGGAGATGCGACGAAGTTGGGACCGCGAGGTCGTACAAGTCATAACTGGCCGCGAGAGCGTACAGTTCCAGGGGCCGGAGAGGGGCATGAGACAAAAGTAATGCATGCAGAGGGGTTGAAGGCGCGATATGTCTGTTGAGAGAAATGCCATGGGTTTGCAGAGTTTGCACAGCTGCTGCTAATGACTCGAAAGATGGTGAATAATGAGAGCAAGACATATCGTATACCGTATGTAGGACGATATTCAGGACAGCTGAGGATTCAGGAACTAAGATGACAGGCCCCATTTGACCACTTCTAGGCTTTGTGAAAGCCGGTAGCAGCGAATTGAAACCATTGTCGGAAGCCCCAAGTAATACATGAGAGTGGACATAGAAAAACACCGAGTCCGAGGATAATAGTACAATGTCTGGTGGGAGATGGTGGTTCTGTGCCCCTGGAAAGAACGTGGTTGAAACGGACACAAGTGTATTTTCATCTGTAGGTGTGTCATTGTCGACTGGAGAATCAGTGAAAGACTCCTACTCGCGAATACCATATCCAAATGAGAATCGAACCCCAAAATGCCGTAAACAAGACTGAAACGTACGGGTGGGGTAGGAACTTGAGTAGGAACTGCAAGAGGTCGTTCAGAGCCTTGTTTGTCCGGATGGTCCTGCTCAACTGGCTCGGAAACAAACTGAAGGACAAAGTCCCAGTCAGTGTTTTCCATATTCATATCCCGTATGTCGTTCTCAGTATATCGTTCTCCGTATGTCGTTCTCCGTCAGGGTCCACACGGCCACAATGAGATAAATTATATGGAGAGCGACTGGCAGTCAATTAGAATATAGCAGGTTTGAAGCAATGAACATGCACGCATATAATATGGCAGTCGAAAATGATAGTGAAGGGGACGGAACGAAAGAAGATCTGGTGTAAAAGGTATATATCCGATGCAAACCACACCGATTTCTGCCAGTTTCCCCTTAAACTTGCCCAGTGATTACCATAAATATCGACGGAGTTTAAGAGAGCTTTGCATGCCGAAGATGCCGGAGAGGAACGCACTACAACGCGGAATCCAACCAAGGCAGGTGGAGCAAAAGTGGAGTGAGAGGTAGCTCTGGATCCCGAGTGACCATGATTACAAGAGAACATTCTCGACGGTGTGACCAGAGTTTTCCATGGCAAAACAAATCAGATCAAAGCATAGATCATGGAGTAATAAGAAAGCCCCATCTGCTTCCGAGGATCTGGAAAACGCGAAATAACATATATTCGCAGGAGATACAGCATGCAGCGAATGTCCTCTCGGTTCCGTTGCGTCACTAACTTCCATCACCACGCCTTTTTTGATTCTTGATTTGATGTATTTCTTCTCGCTTTCCGAAATCCGAATCGTGTAGTTCCTGAAAGGGAATGAGACTTCAAGTTCTCCCCCAGACAATCAATTATCTTACCATGTTTGCTAGCCTCTTTGCAGTAGAAACTGCATTAAGCTTCTGCAGTACTTTGTCTTCGGGCAACGTCATCCCAACAAGTTTTGTACCTAAAATAATTGAATACCGATTGTCAGGATCTGCACGGATAACCTCACCAATTCTCTCTTCTATCCTAACCATTCGCTCTTCATCTTTTTCGGTGACAAAACTTATGGCTACACCACTTTTCCCAGCACGGGCTGTTCTTCCTACTCTGTGAGTGTATTCCTCCGGTTCGTTGGGCATGTCCCAGTTAATAACGATCGCGACATCCTCAATATCCAGGCCACGTGCCCCCACATCAGTTGAAACCAGCACAGGGACCACTGAGGCTCGGAAAAGAGAAAGGGAGTTGAGTCGTTCGCGTTGCGTTAATCTTGAATGAAGAGCAGTACTCCGGATTGAAAGGGTTTTGAGAAGGTTTGTAAGATATGCTGCTGTGCGTGGCTTGGTGCAGAAGATGATTGTTGGGGGAGGCTGAATAAGTTCGTCGTCGTCTATTGACGTATTCTTTTGGGAAGAACGGCTATTAATTTTAATTTTATTCTTTCCCGTTTTTGCTGGCTTTGGGGGATCACGTCGCATCGAAATCGTGTTCTCTGGTGGATGACATAGCAGGTGATAAAGGTATGATTCGCGGACATGTGATGGGACAAGAACGTAATGCTGTTTCAAGGTCGCAACGGTTTCGACACTGTATGACATATAAAAAACCTCACAAAATGTGTAAAAAATATCCGAAGTCTTACGTAGATTCCATTTTGTGTATGAAAGGTTTCATTTTGCCAGGCCTTGGTGGGGCCTCAGCCAATGCGTCGATGGGAGGGGTCAGAGTAGCTGTAAATAAACATGTCTGACGCTCCTTGGGTAAGATGCCAAATAGATGGGCTAGATCTGGTGCAAATGTTGAGGTTAACAATCGGTCTGCCTCATCCAATACCTACGCTCGGCTGTTGTTAATGTGGTCTTTAAGGGAGTGTAGATGTTGAAGTTACCAGGAACTTGACTCGTGACAGATCCCATTCCCCACTACTGCTGCGGAGATGATCCACTATTCGTCCAGGTGTCGCCACGATGATATGGGGGCGACCATCAAGTTCTAGTGCTTGAGCCATCATATCCATTCCGCCGACAATAACGGATGTTCGAACACTGAGCGCAGCGCCAAGGACTGCAAACTGCTCTGATATTTGGAAAGCTAGCTCCCTATAATAAGGAAGAGGATGTTAAAAGGCCTGCCTATATATTACCAACAACGCGTTCTAACCTGGTCGGGGTGAGGACGAGAGCAAATACGCCGTATGGATCATCTGAAAGCCGCTGTAAGATCGGAATTGCGAATGCGACTGTTTTTCCTGAGCCAGTCTTTGCATTTCCAATGCAGTCTCTTCCTAAAGAGTGGTTAGCGCAGTAGAACTTATAACGGATATTTAAAAAAAAAACATTGAATGGTGATAATACCTGCTAGGAGGGGAGGTATGCAAGCTGCCTGGATTTCCGTCGGCACTCGGATCGACATACGAGATAGCGCAGCTTGCAAAGCAGGAGATATGTTCATCATTTCAAAAGAGGTCCCAAGTAGAGGGTGTTGTATTGACGGGTCCGTGATTTCTGTTCTATGCTTGGGAGTTACTCTTGACAAACGGTCCATTGTACTGGGTGCTTCTGGAGCTGAACTCGAACTGGGAGAATATTCAAGGCTGGACGAGCTTTCGTTATCAGATACACTCTCCAAGGCTTCATTTTCGTCGTACGGGCTCTCAACATCGGTATCGTTTGAACCCGAATTATTTGGATCTTCTGGGGTCTCGCGTGGTCGTTTTCGAGGACGATCCTCCTGCATGCGCAAAAGATCATCGGCAGTTACGCGGGCGCGCTTTAGCTTAGCCATTAGCGTTTAAAAGTTTTGTTGTATGTGATCGATTCTGCACGTTGCAGACAGATTGAATCTGTGTCAAGTTGTGATAGTTCGCCGGTAACAATTTGCGGTCTGTGAAAGTCAGATCGATCGATCACGTGTCAATCCAAAAGCTTAGAAGGGCACGGTCACATCCAACTTGAAGCTTGAAGCTAGCTAAGCTAAGGCTTGCGATAACGACATTCAGACATTGAGAATAGGTATAGTTTTGAAATTAAAGAATAGCGCATGATACAAGTAAAGGATAACGTGAAAGCTATGAATACAGATAAGTAATAGCAAAAAGACGTTGCAAAAAGTGAATCATCGAATATGCTACAGTTCGTTTATCAAAAACGACCTTTCGTTATCGTCGTCAAAATTATAAGCTGAGATAATAAAACTGGGAGCGCGTTAAGAAGGCCCTATTCACTATCCCTGATACTGCCCCATATTTTGGACAAACCACGAGTTTTTGCATTCCTGTTGATTCCATTCCCCGGAGGTAGATGAGGGACCGCTGGAATGAACATTTGGCGAAAGGAAATCCATTGGGGGGAGCTCAGTGGTAGATTGATCGAATGAGTAGCCTTGAAGGCCCATGTTGTTCCCGGGTATCAGGGATAAAGGATACTGCTGGTTTACAGAGTGGAAAGGAAGGCGCAGCTGATTTAAACCAAGAAGAGTATCGTAATAAAGCGCAGCCTCATTGGGCGGGGGCGGGGCAGTATTATGCTGGAAAGTTGCTGCAGTAGGCGTCTATAGCCGATCAAATTAAAATCAATGTTATTGACTATGAGATGAAGTTAGTGCTTACAATATCGAGATCTCGTATGAGATCCGTCAAGCTTGAATCAGACCCAGCGGAAGACGAAGGACGCGACAATTTGAGCTCTAGGCCGTTCCCATAAGTCGTATTTGTAGTGTGGGGAGATGACAAATGCACTGGGCGTTCTCCTCCACCGTAAGTCCTGTTATCCTCGGGAAACGGCACAGGAAGTGTTGGCAGACGCAAAGGCGACAACGCGGGAGTTGACGAAATTGAAGGTGGAAGAGGCGTGCTTAAAGCAGCAAAGAGACCATCGTCATAAATCGCCTTTCGCTTGGAAGCTTTGGATTTCCGAGATTTGGGTGGTTTGGGGGCAGGACCACCCATGCGAGTATATTGTTCTCGTATATCTCTGATATACTTTTGATTATCGCCCTCGTAATTCTGGCGAGCCTTGTCTTTCGCCCTGGAACTCTTTCCGCGAGCTGGTTTAAATTTGTAACCAGGATACTTCTTGTAGTGAGCAGCGCGCGCCTCTGCTGCTTTGACATGCCACTCCCGCCTTGAGTCTTCGGACAGAAGGTTCCAGCACTCGCCAACTACACGACTGAGATTTTGTTGACGCCGTTCAACGTGAAGAGGGATAATCCCTTTTTTGAGAAAATCGGAACGGTAGAGCATGAAGGCGTTTGGAGGACGTGGAATGTGTTTTTCTATTGCGGGCTCAATTGTCTCCGATTCTGACGGACAAGGGAGAGTAATAAGTTTTTGTTCAGGGAGTGATTCGCAGGAAGGTGCCAGGGATGGAGATGGAGATGCCGGGAAAATTGAAGGCTTCACCTCTGGACTTGCATCAGGGAATGAGAAAGATGCCTCCGAGATGAAGCTCGGGGGTGCAGAGTGCGAGCGTGGTTGGATATAGCCAGAGGATGGAGACTGGTCGAAGACAGGTAAAGCTTCGTGAAGGCTTGTATATGAAGGGTTCGCTCCGTAGAGAGGCTGAAACGCTGGAATTTGGGCGTATTGGAAAGATTCGTATATAGGAGCTGCATCGGCGTCATTAACTTAGACCCACAGGAAAATCAAAGAGTTCACCAACCTTGGGGAAACATTGGGGTGGATAGAAAGGTGAAATGAAAGAATGTAAGTGCTGTTCAAGGACGACATAGCGTCGCCTTTATACCACTGCAGAAACCATGAGAGCCACTTCGCCGAGCAGAAGCGGCGATATAGGTTGACGGGCTCGGTCAAAGAAAAGGATGAATGAAAGAAAATCCACAAAGTAGAAAGGGGGCGCAATGCGCGATCGCGTTTGACAAGCGACGCGCCCGAATGTTTCCCCAAGCTGATTTCCTCCACGTGATCGAGACATAGCAACTCGGCTTTCAGCGCGAACACGTTTTACGGAAAGTACTTCCGGGAGATGCGAATATAGCTCGTGGGGTACGGTCATTGCGGGGCCGGAATGGAGCAGCAAGCCATGTTTTCGCGAGAGGGAGTAATGGAAAAGAGTCTGGAACATCGAGAACAGATCCTTGCTGCGCATTTGTGCTCACGCTGTCCTTCCGAGCCTTTTCACGAAGCTGCACTGAGAAATATAGCTTGCTACGTCGAAGCTGACGGACCGGGCGCAGGCTGATGCGGAAGAACACCTGATGAAACGAACAGACAGCGTGAGGAAAGATCGCCTCGTGGCCTGTGATCTTGATAGCAAGCAACACGAGGCGGTTTGTTGATGGGCACGAGGCAGGCATAATCAGTGGCGTGCAATCATCAACGACTTCGTCACACAGTTCGTACCCCCCGTCATAATGGCATTGTCATGACTAGCGGAAGTAATCCCGATGGGCTTGAAAATCGGATGGCAGAATTGACAGCTGAGGTTGAAAAGTAATCTTTCGAATGACGCAAATGAAAGACACACCTGATTCAGGTAATGCAGCAAGTTCGTGAAGAATCAATGATGGTGTTTCACAGATACGGAGCAGAATTGTAGGTCTAAGATAGTCGTAAGTCTGAAGGTATATCCTACCGACTTTCTAGCAATGCAAACAAAACGCGACCTAGATAGAGCTCTTGAGTGGTTCAACTTTGGACAAATTGACGTCTTACCTTGCAACTGCTAAGCTATGCACACCCATCTCGATTCGCCAGCTGCCTTTTTCACTCTGTTCATGATCGCAAGGCCTTCTTGCTCTTCCCCAACCTCTTCGATCAAGATTATGTCAACGCTTTCCTTTTCCAAAGTCAACAAGCCATCAAACAGTCGCTGAGCAGTGATAGCAGGTTCTGATTTAGACCCAAGTCGATACTGGTGCCACTCCACTGCCTCATCTGCTAGCAGTATCTGGAGCAGAGGCGAATCAGTGGGCGCAAGGATGCCGACTTTGACTGGGCGACTAGAATGAAGACCCTTGATGGAACCCAACATAGCGGCTGGAGACACAGTCTCGGTTCCAAATGGTGGTGAAGAACTTGTCCATAGGAGTGTTACGGGCACAGCAGGTGAGTAATGTCGATATTTCATGCCAGGTGTTGTAGGAGCCTGCTCTAATGAATCATCCGAGAAATCGCGGCGGTGAACAAGTACTCTAGGCACTTGTGTGCCGTCAGTGATGCCATCTCGCAGCACTTGCTCAATGGCTTCGACAGTGACACCGCCTGGTCTAAGGATACGGATATTGCCATCTTCATGTAGTCCGTCTATCACAGTGCTCTCTAGACCGACATCGCATGGCCCACCGTCCAGTATGATCCCAATCTTTCCACCTAAATCGTGCAGTACATGTTCTGCGCGCGTCGGGCTAGGCTTTCCTGAGGAATTGGCACTTGGGGCCGCAAGAGGGGCATTTGAGATTGCGATAAGAGCTCTAGCCACAGGATGTGAAGGCATTCTGATAGCTACTGTAGGCTGATTTGCGGTTATGATGCTTGGGATGCGCTTTGGATCGCTGGGAAATAACAACGTCAAGGGTCCCGGCCAGAAATGTTTGATGAGCACTTCGTATGATGGGGGCAAGATGTAATTGGGTGGCAGAAGCGATTGAAGCATCAGTGAGGATGATACGTGGACGATGAGAGGGTTATCTGGCGGTCGACCTTTGGTAGAAAATATCAGCGACGCTGCGGCCGAATCCAAAGCGAGGGCTCCGAGGCCATAGACAGTTTCCGTAGGGAAGGCTATTGGTTGCAGCAAATCGGTCAGATAATGTGACGCATCCTTCAAAGCTTTGAGTGTATCTGCGCAAGTGATCTCGGGCTGCTCATCCGCAGAAAATGATATTGACGAGACATCGCACTTCAAAACTTGAGTAGATACTCTCATAGGTGTTTGCCAGGAGCTGGAAAATGGGTTGGATATCCTGAATTTTGTCAGGAAAGCTCTTAGGGCGTTCATGAATGAAGAGATGATAGGATGAGCAGTAAATATCCAATCAAGGAAAAATTCAGCAGTCTATTTATAGTAGGAGTTGTGGTTGTCTGTCTCTTTCTCGCTGAAGTCACGCAGACTGAAGTTCTACAGAACATTTGAGCAGTATCTATAAGCTAATACCAGCTGTAACGCGTTGATGGATTTCCCAAGTTGAGTCATAAACCGGGGCAGGGACATTATGCAGTTGTTCACCGTGGTCGCCAATTGTTCATAAGACGCGGGTTTGAATGATCATAGCACCGCGAAATCAAGAGATTAGTCAGAGCTACTGCTCTTCTTGTCTCCAGGCATAAGGGGCATGTTGAGACCGACTCTACGAGCTGTTGCTTCGATCCTCTCCTCTCCGGTCAAGTCTATCAGTGGGTTGTATCTTTCCAATAGGGCCTATTATATAACCTATGAGTCTACTTCGCTTGTCACAGTGAAAAGGTATGGTCCTACCTTATACTCGCGCTGGGAACGCAGAAAAGTCACAGTATTTTCCATATGTCTCTCAAACTCTTGCGCATTCTCGGTCCGCCTATTGTTCTCGAAAATTGCCCGTAGGTTCGAATGTATATCCTTGTTTCTTCGGGCGGCTGGTGAGATACTCTGAGGTGGACGGTCAGTTCGTTTTTAATAACAATGACAAGAAGATTCATTCATACACTTTTTGCTACCTCTCTTGCTACTTTCCGGTAAATCTGGGCATTCGGGGCTGCCATAGAATTGAAATGCAGAGAGTCACGTGGACAGTGCCGACCATTGAAATGTGGATGGATTTGGAACCCCGCGAGCGACCAAAGCCAATTCCAAATTGGGGACAAGTGCCACGCATCACCAATCATTGTCCTTCCAGCTTCCAATCCACAGATCCACTCACAAGTCGCAATTGAAGCCTATTTCTGGTTCTGTAGTTGATCATGCATCAGATGTCAAAGCGTTGTGCCAAACTCATGCTTGGGCCATCTGTGATCATTCAAAAGGAGATGGCCTGGCTGCTTCAAACCCAACCTCAAGAACTCTCGCAAGACTAACCATCTTCAAGCATCTCCCAAGCCACGTTAAGATCACTTAGGGCCTTAAGCTTTAGGCATTAACATCCCAACATTAATCATGCGCATCCGTTGCCCCAGTTTTATCGACTCTATGTCCGACGTCTCCGACAGTCTGGAGGCGATAACATCTGTGCGAAAGCCAGCACCCAAAGTGACTTCCTTTGTCGTCGTCTTTTTTTATCTTTCTCACCTTCACATAGTCTCGCAAAGTCATGAATGCCCGTGTCAGCAAGAATCATAACACGACGCGTCCACGATCTAGTGCAGGTGATGACGTTGACAAGAAACAGCGCGTCATGAATGCGATGAAACGTGAACGTATCCGGAGGGAGGCGAAGAAATGTGATTGGACTTATGCGTTCGTTGGTAACGTAAGTTTTCCCCAAGATATCTCGTCTCGGTGGATGTTTACCTTGTCCGTAGTTTGCACCTTCCACCAGCCAGCAGGATCTGGCAGACTACTTCAAGCGATGTGGGCGAATTTGGAGCCTGGATATACGGTGTAGTGGCGGACTGGTGATGCCCGCAGAAGTACCCAGCCCGGCTTATTACCAAGGCCACGCGGTTCACCAATATGCCGTGGTCATATTCACCAAACCGGATGGTGCCCGTAAAGCCCTCACTCTTAACGGGACAGATTTCAAGGGATATCAGCTTGTGGTTAGTGGATGAGATTCACATGATTGTGGCCTCGATCTCTTACGGTAGTTCATAGGTTTCTAGAAGCGCCTCCGATTTACCGGAGATCAGGCAGAAGGTGAATCAACACCTGCATCGTTATCGCAATCGCACGGGTCGCATTGGTCAACCAAGGTACTTAATTATTTGATCGATCTATAGACCCATCTTCACGCACCGTTCGCTAGACCTTTGCAGCTTGAACCGACTGTACTACTGTACGAAAATGAGTGCACCTCTTTAGGTTCTGTAGAACGATTGGAGCGCAGGAACGCGTTTAAGATATTTGGGTTTTCTATTCCCAACACCCTGATGTAGTTCCATAACCTTCGCTAGCTCACAATAATTACGACCTACACAGATGTCCTTACTTAATACCTATGCAACATGCCTATTCTATAGCATGAATTTAGCCTTCACATATGCTCAAGACGTTTGATGCTTTGCTTGACAGAGGCAATTTAGGCGACATGAGTAATAAATAGCAATATGATACATTGATCATGAACTTTGTGCTCAGCCACCGGATGTGCAATCGTTTATAAGTTAGGCTGCTTCTTCTGACAACCCCCGTTGCTCCAACCGAGTACCTGCCGTGTGTCTCCTTGGTACTGTAGATTTATATCCTCTGTCTTCCTTTCTTTTTTTCGTCTGTATGGAAGTAGATTGAGCTATTTTCTCTACTTTGGAGGTGAGACTTGGAGGTCAAAAGCATTTATTTCGTTGACATGATAACTGATGATGTTCCTTACGACCCACAGTCTTTTCTCTTCCGGTTTAACGTCGTTCTCCAGGTTCTCACCTCATAAATGGCGAGAAGTATGGCTTTGAATCCTACCTCGATGCCTTTCTTTCCTGGCAATCCTCGTCTTAACGAGGATGAAGGGCCTACTGGGTTCGGATTTGGAGTTCCCACACCTCGAGAACAAGATCGGGCTTCCGTGTCTAACCTCTCGATATCTCCTGTTGAACATAGGTCTATCAGGTCTTCGCCTACTCCTTCTCTGGATAGCGCAGGTCAAGAGCGATACCACGATCCTCGCTTTCGATCCTCTCCGTTAAGCGCTGAACGTCAGCCTGGTTCCCGTCAGATGGAAGGTGATAGACAATACCCACCTAGAACGAGGGAGATATCTAAGGTTGGCAGTCTTGAGGCATTGCCGGAGGGAGATGATACCCAAGGATTGGTCACAATGGATAATGGAGCGCATACACCCGGACATTCTTCGCCATTTTTCTCAGCTGTAGTGCAACAAGCTCGTGCACGCAACTCGACACCCCCGGTTCATATCACCGATGGACCATCGCGTTCATCGTCATTCAATACCAACGGACCCTTCACATCTTCTTCTCCGGTCTCATCCCTGGACTCTGGCAGTCATTTTGCACCCAGCAACGATTTTCTGCACAGTTTAGAGGCGCAACTCAAGGCATCGCCTCTTATCCACGACATATTAGATCGCCTTGTACGTTGCGAGTATTCCACTCGAGAGATTCAGCGAGACCTTAGCGACGTCAATCGCAAAGTTACCATTCTCGTCGAACGAACAATTAATAATACGGCCACTCCTGCATCTCAACCGGAATTCAAAGATCCTTTTGCTCCCTCAGCTAGCCTGAATGGGCCAGGACCTGCTTCAATGTTTAATGGATCTCGGGCTTCGTTTAGCGCTATCGCGCCTAATCAGTCTCCCCCTTCCGATGATATCACGCAGATTTCCCAGCGTTTGAACACTCTCACTACGTCAGTAGGACAACTTCTCGCACTTCAAACGCAGCAACACATCCAGAATGCGACGTCAGCCATCGGGAGCATCGTCGGACGAACTACACCGCAAGTGCCAGAGCTAGCTGTGAACCAAGGTATACCCTCGGGAATGCAATCCAACCCAGCTTTATTGGGGCATGGGCTTCCCAATAGGCCAGACCTTAGACCATCACCCCGTGCTCCTAACCCTCCCATGCGGACTTGGTCTGCTGGCACGCTAGACCTTCCCATGCGGCCTGACAATGTGGGATCTATCGGACGTTCTCCAGATCCTGCTCGCGATAAGCGTCGTTCGGTCACTGGAGGGTTAATGCGTCGGGAATCTTCCGGGGTACGTATCTCGATTAAGCACATTGTTGGTTTTCTGATGTAGGGACCAGGTCATCGATGTACAAGGAGGCGAATGGCCAGGCGGTGTTCCTCGTGATGGCGGTCCGATGGTTTCGAAGTGGGAACAGCTTAATCTTGCGCCTGACCTCCTTCGTTCATTGAGCAAGTTCGGGTGAGTGGTTTGTTAGTTAGTCAGCTGCATCGTTTTCTAAACACATTGAACTAGTGTTGGACCGCCAAATAAGATCCAACAGCGTGCTTTGCCCTTTCTATTGAGGGGGGCTGATATCATAGCGCAAGCTCCCCCTACTCAGGAACGCATTGCAGCATATGTGATACCTGCTATTCAAGTTGCAGTAGTAAATACTGTCAACCGACCGCCTAACAGGGGACCTCTTGCCATCATGATTTCCACAACTGTTGATCAGGCAACGCAAGCGCAGCGTATGATTCGCGACCTCGGAGGTCCTATTGGGATTAGATCCGCATTGGGTGTGGGGACCACTACATCGCCGAACGATCTCGCTCAGGAACTGCGTCTTCTCCAACAAAATGTGCCTCATATCATTTGTGGGACCCCTCAAAAGCTTCACGCGCTCTTTACCTCACCTGGAGGCCTCGTCGGCTCTGAAGTTCGTTTCCTTGTGCTTGATGAGGTTGATCAATTGATCGCTCGTAACTTGCATGACTTTGTCTTCAATATTGTGAAGCTCCTTCCACCACCCCGCTCTCGTCCTTTAGGTACTGGCGCAACCGGCTCCGCTACTGGACCCGGGGGTCCCTTTGGCTCTTTCGACAACAACAGCAACCCAGCAGTGGGCACTATTAATACAGGACGCAGGTTCTCTGCGATCTCCACTTCTCCTGCCAACGATGTAGGTGGCAGCCCTTCTTCATCTCCGATCGAGCGTCAAACTGCTCTCTTTTCCAACACTGTTCCTCAAGATGTTCTCAACCTGGCTACTGCCATCCAGCTTCGCGAGCCAGTCCGCGTGTTGGTGCGCCGAGATGGCAATGTCACCAGCGCTGATACTAGCCAAGGCTCTCGTGGCCTTCGCCAGTTTTATTTGTATTTGGCTTTCACTGCAGGTGGACGCTCCGAGCCAATGGGCTCATCTACTCCTGGGAACGGTCACGGAATAATTGGGTCGGGTCGTGGTGCCTCCAATCCCGAAAGCGCTCAGGCTCGCGAATGGAAATTAGATGCTCTGGCTGATATTTTCGACGACGTCGAAGTTAGTCAAGCAATTGTTCACGTTGGAGGGATGACCGCTTTGGATTCTGTCGTCTACAAATTGGCGAGTCGCGGATTAGAAGCTGTTCCACTGGTGGGTACTCATTGTGATAGTCTCACGCTGCTTTTCCTGAAGCATACCTAGCACGGTGATATGAATGCTGGCACCAAGCTGGCCGCACTGAATAAGTTCAGGAGTTCGGCTACGACTTCTGTCATCATGAGACAGTCGGTGACCAAGGTTTTGGTTGTTAACGATGTCCAAGTTAAGATTCCGGAAGTGTCCCATGTTCCCCTCATCATCAATTACGGCAAGTGATTTATCACTACCAAACTCCTTGTTCTCTGAACGTCTCTCCAATTAGACCTGCCGAAAGCAGTTGAAGAATATGCACATCGGTAAATCGAACGTCCCCTGTTAACTAACTAACCCAATTGACACAATTTCTCTATCTAAGTGTCGCCCCTGCCATCGCATCTAGTTACGCCCGTGCTGGTGTCATCGTAAATTTTGTGACTGCGACTGGTGGCGACGTTGAGATGCTTCGTTCTATCGAGTGTTTCTACAAGTAAGCTTCAAACCATCTCATATTTTTCAGTCAGTAGTAAATCATCATTCGCAGGATTAAATGTGTAAGGATCCTGCATTCCGATTTGGCTTCCATATCACTCACCCTTGCTCCTCCAGCCTGAGGTTCCTATGAGCCTTCGTGACATAGTTTGAATCGGCTCTCAAGTTCTATGTTCTTGTATCCCTATTTGCACCGTTCTCTTTGCTGAACATCTAGCTGCTTTTGCTTATTCCACCTTGTCTGCTACTATATCAAGTTATTCCGGGCAGTCGCTGTTCTATACCCGTATCTGCAAAATGTTTCCTTACTTGATAGCTCTTGTTATCACAACTCTTCTGACACACTGTATAGCAGAATTCTTTCCTTCTCATATATACTCATCATGGATTTCCTCTAATCTACTCCGACCTGGACAATCAGTATTTTCAGTGTACCATCTTCACTGCACGATGCAAGTTGTTTTTTGTTGGGATCCTTGGTGGCTCTCCAAGCTAGTCTGTGGACATGGTCGACATGAGCATTTCTGAAAAAATATCGTCAGGCGTAGTTCAATGGGCAGCACTGGATCCTGGAACTGACTTATTGTCCAACGATAACACCAGGTCCCATTCCGCGGCTGTCCCCATCAAACTGGAGTGGATAAAGACCTCACCCGTCTCCGATCCAACGGCCAGCCACCGCCTGAGATATATCGTCAGTGCAGCTGGTTTTGTCATGATCTCAAACGCTTACCGTCCACTTTCATCCTTTGGGCAAAAGGCAACTGACGTAGCTGCTTCCTTGAACTTCAGTGTTGTCCCAGCAGTCCACTTGCCTGCTTCGTCAGTCGACGTCCATATTTTTACCTATAAAATTTTAGTCGATTCTTTCCAAAGGGCCATGGAATTAGGTGACCTACGGTTTTATCTCGGGATGCTGTCGCAAAGATATCTCCTTCGTGACTCCATGCACAATCCCATATAATCCGTCCATGGGACTTGTCAGCAGCGATGGGAAGGTAACCTGGAATTCCGCATTTATTACCTTAGGGCCAGAGGAAAATAGGTCAAAGAAATCCAACCATTGTCTCCTTTTTCAAATAGTCTCCATGTGCGATCTCTGGACACCGATAGAATATAGCGATCATCGGGACTGAATGCTATACGCGTCACTGTGAGGGTATGCCCTGCTAAAACTGATCCAAATGGTCGCCATGTTTCTACATCATAAACCCGCACTACTGCATGTTCTGCGGAAGTGGCTTTACATGATGTGGCGAGCATACGCTTGGAAGTGGACACAGCAAGACTGATAGACTTTGCGTGTCTGTCAGCCATGAAATTCATGTTTAGACTAATTGGATCGCACCTCATATCCATGTCCAAACACTTTTTCGATCTCGGGCCACAGAGTAATAGCAACTAACTCGCCTTCATATGGGCGCCTGCGAGTCTCGCCTCCGTTATTGCTCTGGGATACTAAAGATTACTTTCAGAAATCTAAATTGACCGCTCCTACCGTGAGATATACCTTCGCTGGTCGCCTTGTTGGATAAGCCTAAAGGAGGAACACTTGCAGCAAAGGGTCGTGAAGCCTGATTATTGCAGGATGGCAGTCAGCCAAAGGCTGGGAACGGAAGAAACACCTCACATCATCTGCTGCCAAATCTGACACATTCAGATTGCTCAATAAATTAATAAAGTTACGAGGGGCTTCGAATACCCGAACAATTTTTTCATCCGCAATGCTGGCGAATCTCCATGGATCGAGGAAGGCCGCGCCTACTATGTCATATCCATGCACTTGTGGTCGCCCGAGTTCGTGCCAAACCTCAGAGGTATTATCGGACCTTTGCACAGGCGTTGCGCCGTGTATGCGAGTTGTCTGATCGATTCTGCACACAACAACACAGGAAAAATGGTCAGACAAGTTCAGTTATTTTAGTGCAGCCATGTTTACCCAACGGATATCAGGTACTCTCCTTGTGGACTCCAATCGATATCCTTGACTGGACCATTGTGGCCGCCAATGGCGCCGATTTCGGTCCAACTTTCAATCGAACTATTTTGGACCGAACCATCACTTGCGCATTGCCATCGCCTCCATCCTCCATTCCATCCCCAAGCCAAAGCGTCGTTCCCGCCCCTTGCCCACAATCCACCAACGAAGCCCCCGAGTCTTTGGCCACCGACATCGCCAAACCGCTGCCGATTAATCCATATGGATGAGGTCAGGTGGGATGCGAGGATAGTTGAAGGAGACCAGAGTATCAGGGAGGAATCTGTCGATGTGGACAAAAGAGTAGGAGTGGAGCTAGATGAAGGCGACCATGAAAGAGATGTAACCCCGGCCTCGTGACCGATGAGTAGCGCATCAAACGTAATGGTGAACTGCTGCGAACTTCATAGTAAATGCTAAGTATTGGCATAAGTTTTGTAAGTGAAAAACAATGCCATACCCAGAGAGCTCAGATTTGACCGTAAGAACGTGTCTTTTCAGTGATATTTGCCTTCCTCCTTCCTCTGCATCTGTTAAATCTCCTAAGGATGCTTCAAATGCATCCAAAAGCTCATCATTCAATTGATCGGGCACCCCGGAGGCATCTGATTCTTGGGATTTCGCTTTGACAAGGACTTCAACGTTCCAAAGGCGTATCGTGCCATCTTGTGAACCAGAGGCTAACACAAGTGCATCCTGTTGCAATGGGGGGGTACGAAAAGCTAGGGCGCGCACCCAATCTTCATGCCCAGGGAGAACAACGGATGGTACAAACTAAAAGAATATTAGTGCAACCAGCATCATTTTCAGGAAGAGGACTCGCTGTATTTTCGGAACAAGTATAGACGTGAATTTTTTGGTCTGTAGCAGCGATTGCTAAAATGATCGCTGACGAAGAATACAAGTTTGACACGCTGAATATTTGAAGTAAACAGACGAACCTTTAGATTGCGGAAGGTAGGTCAGGGCAAGTGCAAGTGGATATCTTGCTCGGAGGGAGATTATTTGGCTTTCTGATAACTCAACTTTGAGATCGTCAATGGTGAACTTACGCCAAATTTATGCAAACATCACCTTTATGATCTACCTGGCGAATGTTCCATATCTTCACTGAAGCATCAGAACTACCAGTAGTGACAAATTGATCAAAAACACAGAGGGACGATATGGCCTTGTCATGAGCCTGAATAGATGCATCTGAGGCCCACTGAACATTTTCAGAAAGAGGCAAAAGATAAACCGATCTGTTAGAAAATGGACGATGCAACGTAAGGCGAGGCATGCCTGTGATTCGGATTTTCTCCAGCACCGGACTGCCCCTTTATCATCCGCGCTGACGAAAAGGTCTTCTCGTACGAATTGGACACAGGTAACGAGGCCATCATGACCGGGCAATGTCTCGTAAACACCTCGATCACTTGGATCCTGGAAGCCTAAGTAATCAGAAGCCGAGATAAAATATTGAGATCTGATTCACAGTGACATCCCAAAACGCGATTAATTTAGACGATCCGAATGCTACAGTTGAACCCGATGGTGAAATATCTGCAGCATGAGAGTGTCGATTTGCGGAGGCTGATATATATGCTGTTGACTCAGACAATATGCATGTGGTAGTCATGGAAGGACTGTCCTGAGTATCCGCTGTTAAGTTGTCGCTTTATATGTGTGTGTGTGTGATTGATAAAAGATGGCAAATGATCACAGAGAATCCAAGGGTCGAGTTTACGCGTTACGCATGTGCGCCGGGCTCGGGATGGATGGAATTTACAAGCCAGAGCCGACGACAACTGGGAATAGCCAGAAATGTACATGCATGACATATTCCGACCCGAAGCATGCCAGGAAAGTTTTATGTATTCGATCGGTTTATTGCAATGCACACACAGTACAGAAGAAATTCAAAGTGATGTTGGTGTTGGTACTACCGCGACAGTGGTACGATCACTTTCTGTGCACGTTGTAATTATGAGAGGGGAGGAATTTGCGTTCATCATAATATAGAAGTAAACCACAACGAGAATCTATATCTGTACTTCATCATGATTTTGCGTTGGCCACCAATCTGGCCACCAGTGCTTGACTCCTAGTCTTCTCTTATTTTCTTCTGCACCCTCTACTTCGACGACAAGCTCAATGTTACCTTGTTCTGCGGCTTCGACTTGTTCGAGTCGCAAAAGACCGAGGCCAATATCAATCCCATGTTCAGGGATGCGAAGAGTGCTGAAGAGAGTACCATTTCCACGAGGACGTGGAGTGCGGGGTGCATTGGGATCAGCGGAGTTTTCAAGCACACTGGGTCGGATAGGGAGGTGCGATGGTAGCTCAGGGGATACAGCGTTTTGTGACGAGCTGCAGTTATTTTTCAAAATATGTACAAGACCCGCGGGGAAAGGATCCACATACCTCGGATTGCTGCCGACAACTACGGGGAGAATACGCTTTCGAACAGCACCGGTGTGATATGTGCGTACAGTAAGTTCTTGACCTACGTAGCAACCTTTTCTAAAGTCCACTATTGCCAGACAGTCATCATCAAGTGTGCGCAAATGATAAATGACAGCGTACATCCGCCCATCACATCCAAGTTAGACTCCATTGGGAAAGCTTGCATGGGTTGGATATCGAAGCTTCCCTCGGGGACGCCGTGCATAATGCGGTGAAGTAGATAAGCATCAGAAGCTTTTGTCTCATGTGTCGACGCTTGAGATGCTACAGCGGGACAAAAGTCAGAATGGTTTAGATTGTATGAACGTCGATACTTGCGTGTATCGCCTTTAGCAACGAGTATTCTTCTGCCCATTCCGGGTGCTCTTCTATCATATAGCACGCTATGTTCGGTGCCCCAAGGCCATTGGCCACTTTTCGTGTCCCATACAGGCTCAATCGCTCCGCTTCGTGCAAAAGTCCATTCCTTCTTCACATCCCCAGAAGTCTCGGAACCCCACGCAGCCCATACGGAGTATTCTTCTGATACATCGCGGATGCGTACTTTTGACCGGAGAACATATCGCTTCAAAAGAGATATGAGCGCGGGTGTCTCTCCCGAGTCTTTGTCATGTTCTATGAGATAGGACTGCTGTCCAGCTGAAGACGCTGGTTGGGTGTACACGAATACGTCGTGTAATACACGGCCCTATATATGAACATGATGAGCCCACGCCCAGAACGAATGAATAAACTCTACCTGTGCATGGAGAAAAGAGGAGAAACATGGACGAGCGGAAAGGCTGGTTGTGAGGAGACCATTAAGAAATTCCGTTGCCTGTGAACCTGAGACTGATAGAATGGATCGACCATGTATTGGTGCCAATGTGGGTGTGGTCCGTATCAGACCCCGCAGAAAAGTTGGGACAGGCATGTAAAACTAAAAGGTCTGACGCAAGATCTTAGGAGAGACTACATATGCCATTTGCATTTTGGTTTCACACCACCACAATCGCCTACATAACCGTCATTGCCAAAATCCCCACATAAACGGCATTATAACAGAAAATGTCATCTTCCTGCGATGCCATATCCAGCGCCCTCAAGACTTGCCTATTGGAATCCGACTGTGTTGTGAAACAGGGCTATCTTCCATCTCAATGTCTCAAAGAGCACATGGACGAATTACCAGAGCAATGTCAATCCTTACGCAAGGCAATGTTTGAGTGTAAACGCAATATGGTGAGAGTCTCATTCCTAGTGCTGAAATGTAGCATGTCTGATATGTTTGGAATAGTTGGACATGAGGAAGCGCTTTAGAGGAAATACGGTCGGCATGGACGCCGCAAAACTACGAGACCAACAAAAAGCGCCTACGCAACCTATAGAGTAATAACCAGTTCGATGACTAGACATTTGTGAGAGAAACCCGGGCAGACTCGTCATCCTTTCTTCAATCCCATTCAGCTACTGCTTACAGAGTGAGCACGCAATTCAGATCGCTAATAAGCTTTCGACGTTGACAGTCAGCTGCAGATGGCTTTGTCATCCACGGGTCTCTAATGGGGCGCAGGAAGGCAGAAGCATACCGTTGTACCCTGCAGCGCCCCTCTCGCGCTGATTGATCAGTCAGCATAATCCAAAAACTCTTGCTTCGGTGTTCAGTATCATAATCACATCTGTATAGCGATATTGAACTGCTAAAGATGAGTTCTAACACACGTACCATATCAATGCAGGTTCGGAGATCGACCCGTTTTAGGGAGTGCTTTGTCAAATGCTGCTGAGTTTCGGTATCGGTGTCCCCGCGTCCTGGTATCACCCGCTCGTTATGGGAGATAGTTGGAACCTACGATGTATCAAGTTCCATGGCCACACCGTGGCTTTATGATTAAGCACATTGGGTCAAGTGCGCGTGACTTTCCCATTCTTCTAGATATTTCTGACCAAGCTTGCGCCATCGTTGGTGGGAGGACGCATGTGCTACATATATAAAGGATCTTGTGCGATGAGTTCATTAATTCACCCCCACAATATAGTCTCAAATAACACTCGCAAATCTCGTCAATAATGTCAAAACCTTTCATCTTGTATACTGCCCCCACCCCGAACGGACACAAAGTATCCATCTTTCTGGAGGAACTCAAGGTCATCTATGGAGATGCAGTGGATTATGAGTAAGCGTTGGTTCCGACCATCTTCCAAAGACGTGATTGACATTGTTCATCCCATCATTCGCCAGTGTTGAAAAGATCAACATCTCAACCAACGTCCAAAAAGAGCCCTGGTTCATCAAGCTTAACCCCAACGGACGTATCCCTGTTCTTGTAGATCGCTCTCGGAACAACTTCGCAGTGTTCGAAACCGCTGCAATCCTCTTATATCTCGAGCAGCATTATGATACCAAGAAGATATTTAGCTTCGAGGATGCCAATGAACTGAGTGAGCAGTTCCAGTGGATGTTCTTTGCTGTGAGTGGAGACATATAGGGTCTCGAACGTAAGGAATTAAATATAAGATAACAGCATGGAGGTGTTGGTCCAATGCAAGGCCAAGGTAATTTGACATTCTTTTATTACAGCAATCGTCTGTTAACCAACTTTACAGCCCACCATTTCTTGCATTACGCGCCCGAAAATATCCCCTATGGCAAGAAACGTAACCAGACATTCATCAATTCCTCAGCACAGCACATTTAATAAAAGCATAGGTTACCAGGATGAGACCAAACGACTCTATGGGGTCCTCAACATCCGTTTGACTGGACGTGAATATCTCGTCGGTGCCGGAGCTGGAAAGTACAGCGTCGCCGATATCAACGTTTTTCCATGGTAGGTCGTACTAAGTCAACGAGATCTGTCGCGATCCTAATGCAAGGCGGCCCGTGATAGGGTTCGAATTCATAAACATGCAGGAATTGAAAACCTTGATGAGTTCCCCAACGTGAAGGTAAGAGCTAGCCTGAGAGTTGCAATTCTTATGAGGCTGATTGTGTTTTTCGACAGGCATGGGTAGAGCGTATCATCGCGAAACCTGCTGTTGCCGCTGGGATTGCATAGTTTTATGATCTGATGTAAAATTGGCAAGAATCGTAGACATCTGGTGTTATATTTTGAGTTGTACGCCTTCCGCCTTTGATTTATGTAGTATTGAGTTTTGGAAGAGTCACATAGTTTCCAAGCTGGCATCTATGTTGGCCCAGATACCTCTCAAGTTTGACGCAACTGCAAGAATTGAATTGGGATTGGAAACCTCCGTTCTTATTTGATTTCTTTCAATTTGAGCGGGAGCAATCTCATCATTTCCCGGCATTTTCCCGTTCCTTTCGACAGCCTCTATTGAACAAGTGCAAACGCTCAATAGGCTCCTACTTTAACCGTTTAACGCTCACTGTACCGCCAATTTAAGGGACTCAGCATGATAAGGCAGGGCTGTTTCTCTTTCAGTTTTGCTTAAACAAAGACTCAGCTCTGATTCCAGGAATCGCGGAGAAATATTAAAAACAGCCATTTGTTGGGGACCAATTCTTAAATTGTGCAGTTTTTCAACAGTTATTTTTGATTTTGTGATCAATCACATTGGTCAGATTTGAATGAGCCCTGCCTTGAGTAGCATCTTCTGAGCATGCCGAGAGGCATGCCTTTGATGGATTCAACTCACCTAATTTGGGAGATCTCTTTCTGATCGTGTTCGAAGAGATACGTGACTTTTCTCTCTAATATAACCACGGGGCCCGTCAACCGGAAATCTTGCTGCGACCTCTCATTTCACGCGTTGGATATGGTGCGAATCAACAACCTCAGATAACGAGGAACGAAGTATCTGCGATCATTTTCGACGTCATCTACGTATGTTTAGTATCGACCACTGCTACCACGGTCCACCACTTTGCCAATCCGAGATAACATGTGAGCGGTAGTTCCACAAATACGATCACTTCTGCAATGAAACTATAATTAAACAGCTGAACTTTGCACAATAGATGTTTCCGGATGTGCTCAGAAATGCCAGTGGCAGCAGCTTTTCTGCGAACTTAAGCCTTGCTTAAACTCGCAAGCGATGCGTGGGTCCTCAGACTGGTTATCTTCGCTGCATGTTCCCATCTATGATGACCTGTTTCGCTGAATTCATCATTCATCCTGGCAACATATCATAAAGATAAGCCTTGGTGGCCTGACGGTCATCCCAGAAGTGGCCAAATTTCTCTTCATCTATTTTATAAATAGATATCGCGGACAGCATGTGTCCATAACGGCTACTTCAAGTTAACGTTTAAGACCGTGAGTCCATGTAGAGTTCTTAATGCTCATTCAATGGCCAATTCCTCTATCATTGCTCACCTACAGATAGTCAAAGTATGATTTTGCGCTTCCCTCTTCAACTCAGCTGACAATCTGTCTGTCTTCAACTGTTATATAGTATGTAAAAGGTGGGTCTGCGATTTTTTCAGATCGATATCTATGTTGACTTGATACACCCAGTTGCGGGAGTAGCCATCCTTGTGAGTCTCTCGTGCGTGCTGTTCTGGGGAATACAGGCTGATATTCTTTTCAGTCTTTCAATTATACATTGACACTTGAGCGCGAGGTTGGTTGCATACGGCGAATCACCCCATGAACCTCAATCATGTATGAATCACAGGTCAATCTGGTGTGGCCTGGCCGCTGGGGTATCGCACAGGCGTTGTTTGCTGTGGCTCGCTATTTACCCTTCGCTTCCGTAGCGGTGGACCTTATCTGTATGCTGCCGATCTTCTTACAAATTTTTTGAGTCCTTGATATCATTCATAATAGACTCGCTATCACCTCAAATGAGTATTCATCAAGTATGTAGTGAATTTCTTTGTTGTACGAGAGTATGACTCATAGTTGGCGGAGTATAGTGCCTATATGTCTACGAGGCAGCCTCATGTCAGTATGAAACCCATCCTGGAACCCACTATTATTGATAATCACTCGAATAGGGTTAAACATCTTTGGAGTTCTCGCTGCCGAAGGTCAAGCCAACCGATCTAACAAATTCTTTATGCTTACTTTGAAGTGTATAGGCCTTCTTGTCCTTCGTACCCAAGCTTTATGGAATGAGAACAAAAGGATATTGATTGTTTTGATGATAACGTATGCGGTGAGAGCAATCCAATCATATTCTTTTCCCGCGCTAATATGCGTCGAAACAAAGATCCTCTGCATTGCAAGCTTCGTAGCTATCATCACTGGACCCCTATCATACAATTGTACGGGTTATATATATTTTTAAGGAAAGCGTGCCTCAGTGATTCCCTGCAGTTCAACCACCACCACCCCAGTCTATGATAACATGTTATCAGACGAGCACGAATCATGTCGAATCTACAGGTTACGCTGCTCTGACTCTCTTTGAATTTGGTATTACCTTTGCGTTCTCTTTATCGTTTACCGACATTCTATACTGATAATACTCAAAGTCATCCTAGCTTGCACTGTTCTTCATAAATTCCGGCACGGCACACGCGCGAACCCTGGTCCTTTACTTACAAGCCTGTATAGAGGAAACCTAATTTATGTTTCATGTCTTTTTCGTGAGCAAATTCCAGATCGCTTCTTTCTGTCAAGTTAAATTGTCGATTCCAGTGACATCAATAGGAAATATAATTATATTTGCCCTTCCAGTAAGCAATCTACTGATAACTTTATAAATACAGCTCCCTCACACTCTCCTTTCTAGTCTGAATGGAACCAATTGCTTGATACGTGAGTAGTGCACGTGGTAATGCATGGCTTGGATCGAATCCCTGATAATTTCACAGTTTTCAAGGCGTGCTACACAGCGTGTTATCGTGTCGATTATTATTTGACTTACGTGAAAGTGATAAAGTGGCTTTCACTGATACCTTCATTTCTGGACCTAGTAGAACATACCAGGAGAATAATGACGAGAGTTTGGCGTTCGCATCTATTGCAATGACTACCGTCCTGCAGGTGGGCATTTCAGCTGTTGCCATATATACTTCGAATCACTTATTCCTTTTCTCGTTACGAATCAGGAAAACTTTGCAGAGCCATAGACTATTTTATGCATTACATATACGGCCAGATCGCCACTGCCATCGAAGGGTGTCAACCGTTAACCCCATACATTTGCACAAGATCATCCTATATATATTTATATTCTTGGAACACATGCTGTCCACACGATATTTCAGTGAAGGACGTAGAATTCACACCTTGGACGTCAGGACAGAACTTGAAGCAAGGATGTGCGTAAGGGTCTCGGTACATTTACACCTTCCATGTTCGCTTTCATTATATCCGCTATGTAGCAGAATGAGAAGGTAACATTACAATAATTTAGTGGTTAGCAATTCTTACAATGAACTAGTCGCGTCTGAGATCTGATCGATGATCCACGGCAGGACTCAGGAGCCTTGTGTGATTCGAACTCCGACCCATCCCTTGTCTTGTCGTAACACACATTATGAGCCGTCCTCCGGTGTTCCCAGATCAATCAGCCTCAGGAATTGCTGTAGATCCACGGACGCTTGAACGCGTAATTCCAGAGTCCAAACGCCCCGATGGAAGGTCCGTGCACCTCTGATCCCAACTATCGATCACCAACAGGCTCACATCTATCGGCCTTAGTGTTCGCAAACAGCTGAAAGTTAGACCTGGGTTTACGCCTCAAGAAGATGTTTCGCGCTTTCGAGGAACAAAACAGGCTCAGATGGATGCGCGCGCTTTACCAAAAGGCCATATCCTCGGGTGGGTCGCGCCAGCTGGGGCTGCCATGACACCAACCAAGCCAGGGGCCCCACCACCTCCCAACAAAAACGCGAAGAAGAGGCAGAACCAAAGAGCTCGGAAGGCTGCGCAGAAAGAGGAGATCAGAGATAATTGGGAAGATGAGGACGAGGATGAAAGTGTGGTGGGCAAGAGCAGGACTGAAAAGGCTACGAGCGAAAAGAGTGCTGATAAGCCCAACCTGGATGCTCCACCGGAGACAATCGCGGATACACACAAGCCACAGGATACGGATGCACTAGCGAGTAAACTTGGGAAACTCGATGTCAAGTAAACTCACTCGATCTTCGTGGATATTTGGACACAGTAGGTGGAAAGTGGTGGGTAGGCACGTAAATTAGAAATCGGTCAGGATGTATACAATAAAGATATGTGGGTTCTACGATGCTTTGTTCCTCTAAATGCAATGCGATGTACGATAATAAACTCACTCGGGTCCAGCATGGCTTATGAAAAACTGGTTTCCTCATCCTCATGCTGACCAGTGGGAAAGGCTCTTGGTGGTGGTAAACGAGCCATTGGCTTCGGCCTGGGTTTCGGCCAGAGTTCCATGGTCACTACGATAAGGACCAAGAAAGCGCTCAGAGCCGCTACAGATGTTGTCAGCCCAATCATACAACATGAGTAACAGAGACAAATACTTACTGACGGCCTTGCGCATGTTGTCCCATCGCACCTCCTCCATGCTTGCGCGAAGGTCTCCGAGACTTACCAAGGCCTTGTTCAACAGCTCCTGTGAACTAAATGAGTTTTTGCGAACTCTTCTAAGATCTTATATACCTCGATAACAATATCCTGCTGCTTCAAATCAGCTTTGGACTCGTTCTTCCACGAACCAAGTTCCATTTGAATTCTGCACGGATTTATTGGCATTGGAACATGACTTTCAATGCGCAACTCACTCATGTTTCAGGGTATCTAGATCTTCTTTCATTTTCACATCCAGTCGGTCGACATCCCGACGGAGCGCTGCAACAGCCGTGCGCATCGCAGCGCTCTCATTCTTCGTGTGCATAGTCATCTCAGCGCGCAATTCCGAAATGGCTGCACGAAAAAGATATGCTTGCTATGTCTCCGACATCAAATTGAAACCATCAAGAAAGCATGAGACTCATACATTGTCGAGATCTTTGATACTAAGACCCTCTCGTCGCACACGACCGACGCGATCTACGAGTAGTGCGCGCGTCGCACGCATCAGACTGCGGGCGGTGGGTGTTGGGAAGGTCTTCTCGAGGGCGGTAAAGAAGGCATGGGTATGGAAAGGAGGAGAATGATAGGACGAGTCAGAGGGCGAAGGTGGATGTGTACGTGCTGGTGGTCCAGAATTTATTGTCGGGGGCTCTTGTGGGCTTGAACTAAGGCTTGGGCTTGGGGGATGCCCTGAACGAGGGTCCTTCGGATGAGCGAGAGAAATAGATCCTGGGCCAGCCATGGAAGTCGAATCTGTGCCCGAATGTGAATTTCGGCCATTGAATATTATTGGTTTCCGGGACGTAGATGCTATTAGTTTCGTTGTTGTCGGCACTGAACGACAAAGACGGAACATTTTATATTGTGGTAACAGATCGATGATTGAAGGTAAAATGCTCAGTTCTGTTGCAGTGCTGAGCTGGAGTGCTCAAGCGGACGCTGAGGTATATCCCAACAACACCCTTTCCAACAGAAAGTCTCACGCTTGTTATTTGGGACTATCATTATATCTGAATGAAATCTAAGATTTAAGTTATGTATGTGAGTGATGTACCGTGTACGGGCGTGAAAATCAAGGGGAGTGGGGAGAGAA